>CAUYUJ010012658.1:300000-302500 GCA_963575745.1 Prorocentrum cordatum | reverse complement strand
TGTGCCCCTGGGCCTCTTGAGCCGTCTGCCTGCGGGCTTGCGACTGCTGCCTGCACGCTTGCGCCTCTCCACTGTGCAGCCCGGCCTCCTCCTCCTCGTCATCCGCCCCTCCGGTCGACAAGCGCCACGCCCAGAGGCGGAGGGGGCAGATCGCGCAGGGAAGCCTCCAGCGACAGCCTCCTCGGCCGCGCGCACGGGGGGGGCATCCTGCTTCGTAGAAGGCGCGGACCTTGCCCTACAGATGTGGGGCCGGCGCCTTCTGGGAAGCAGCAGCCTTCGGAGAAGCCTTCCCGTCTTCGCCTGCCCCCCCCTCCAGGGCTGGACCTAATCGCTGTTTTGCTGGACTTCGGACTTCGGTCGTGTTTTTCGTTTTGGCGGGAATGAATACAGGAAAACAGGCGGAGCAGAACGAAACACAGAACGAAAACAGCAGGAAAACTGACGCTTAGGTCCAGCCCTGCCCCCATCGTGCGCGCCGCTAATTTCCTTTCCCCGGGCCGAAGCGGGGGCCATCTCTCTCCGAATTGTCCGACGATCCGGTGCGACCTGCCGGTCTGCGTGGCTCTGCTCCCCGACATGCTCGCGTGAAAAAAATCCGGGCGGGTGGTTTTTCGCCGTGTTCGGCCTCATCCTCCTCCGCCTCCTCCTCCTCCCGTCTTCTCCTTCTCCTCCTCCTCCTCCTCCTTCTCCTCCTCCTCCTCCTTCTCCTCCTCCTCCCTCCTCCCTCCTCGCTCCTCGCTCCTCTTTCTTTCTCCTTCTCCTCCTCCTCCCCCCCTCCTCCTCCTCCTGCTCCTCCTGCTCCTCCTCGCTCCTCGCTCCTCTTTCCTTCCCCTTCTCCTTCTCATTCTCCCCCTCCTCCTCCTCCTCCTCCTCCTCCTCCTCCGCCTCCTCCTTGTCCTCATCCTCCTCCTCTCCCTCCTCTCCCCCATCCGCTCCCCCTGGAGGCCTCCAGGGGCCTGTAGTCGCTCCGAGAGGTCTTGAAAAGCCACCATCAACATTTATATAAACATCGAGTCTCCTACCCCCCCCAATTTGGCCCAATGGGGGGGTATCACAGCACTGAAGATGGAGAGAGGCGGCCGAGAATACAGAAGGGCAGAAACATCCAAAAACCAACATGTTCGATCATGGATTCCTATCCCCCTCCTCCCATCCCACCTCCTTTAGGAAGCTTGGCACGCCTAACATGGGGACAGAGAAACATAGAACAGGGAAGGTGCCCAGCAACTAATGTGGTCCAAAACCGATCGGCGGCAGGTGTTTGGCAGGCGACGCCTGTCGCAAACGGACGACATCTGCGGCGTCGCCGACAACGACTCCTGCTCAGAATGGGCAATAACTGCTGTTTGGTAGTCCCCATCCTTTCGGTAACCATTTCGGCATGAGTGAGCGGTACCCATCGGTCAGACGAAGTAGGTAGAAACATGAAGTAGGAGGCGTTGAAAGTAGATTGGGTCTCCGCCCGCCCCTCGAAGAGGAGGGAAGAGGTGAAGCCATTCGATCATTGAAACAGGAAGGCGCTTAAAGTATATTGGAATATGGGAATGCCAGTAAGACCTATGATTCAACGAAACGAACGAAGGGTAAACATCGAATCCGTCAAGCCAATCTGATCGGAACGTGCGTCGAACCGGGCCGCGCCAGCTCGGGGCCGGAACCGGTGGCGCCAGGGTGCACAATCCGGACATGCGATGTCCGGATTGTTGCCGTGCGGGGCCCCGGAAGTCCCGACCCGTTCCGTGGGACGGGTGTTTGATTCTCAGGGGTTGTTTGACGGCCGCGGGACCCGGTAAGGGCCTCCAGAGGGGTGAGGAGGGGGGAGAGGGGACCATTGGCGACCGCTGAGGACCTCCAGTGGAGGGGGGGGGAGTTAGGGAGGCAGGAAAGTTGAGGAGGGGGGAAAGTCAATAACACGATGAGAAACCGGTTCCGGGGAAGAGAACCACACCCCTGGGAGACCACTCAAAACGACGTCGGATGTCTGGGGAGAGGGGGAGGGGATGGTGAACGTGGGAGCAAAGGGAGGAAAGGGGAGAGAGCGGAGTAGGAAAAGGGAGCGATAGGTAAGAGGAGGGAAGGAGTGAGGGGGGGGAAGGGAGAAGGGAATCAAGGGAGGAGTGAGCAATAGATAGGGAGGAGGGTAGGAAGCCAGCAACAACAGATAGGAAACCCTCGAGTCCCATAGCGGCGTCGGCTTCTCGGTTTCTCGCTCTGTGAGTGTGCCGCTCTTGTGGAGACCCTCTGAATGTTGATGAGTGCAGCCATTCGGACACGCGGCTCATTTGGTGTCGGGTGGCTTCCTCTTCTCCTCCCTTCTCCTCCTCGTTCGGCAAACATCAGCGACGGGGCTTCTGCGTGCTCCTTGAAGCGGTGACGTCTCTTCCCAGGCGGAGGAGGAGGAGAAGTAGAAGGCGGAGGGGGAGGAGGAGCGGCCAGAGGATGAAGAGGAGGACGAGAAGGATGATGACAAGGACGACGACTAAGACGGAGGTCCATGCAA
>CAUYUJ010012658.1:275000-295000 GCA_963575745.1 Prorocentrum cordatum | reverse complement strand
TGATCGGAAATCGCCCGCGGCGAATCCAGGCCTTTTGCAAGCAGTTACTTTTTGCGAGTAGTGGAACGGGCTTGTCCAGCTTCGGAAGTTCGTCTGCCGCTTGGCTGCGCGCGTGAGGCTGCCCATGGTGCTGGAGCAGATCCCCGTCGTCGTGAGGGGCTCCTCGCGCTGGCCTTAAGTCGGGCCTGTGTCTCTACAGGGGGAATCTTCCAAAATACTCAAAACATAGCCAGGGCACGAATTTTGCTTTTTCAACATTTCTGAACGTTTGTTGGGAATATGTTTTGACTTTCTATGTTTTTTCGACCAACATCGGCCTGTAGGGGGACACGCCCGACGCAACGCCGGCCTGCAGCTTGGAAGAGATACAGCCCACGCGCGGCGGTCTGGCACTCGGCGGCGCTCTGCGGCCATGGTCAGGTCGGGCCTGTCCCTCTACAGGAGGACAATTCAAAAGAAGTGTCTGTCCCTCGACATCGTCTGGGGACGATTGTTCTACGTCCTGCTTGACGGTAGGCAAAGTTCAAGAACTAAGCTTGTGGCGTTGCCTGTAGCGAGGAAATCTAGATCAGCGATCCGACTTAGATCTTAAAGCACAACTTCAGGCGATGCTAGCGCAGACTATTGTGAGAACAAGGCAAGCGTCCTCTTGCTCCTTTTCCTCCTCTCCATCACCGGCATGTGCTCAAGATACGTAGTACTCCCCTCTCGCCCCAGATCCTGTCTGAGCGGGGCCCCGCTTCTCCCTCGTCTTGCTTCTGGGCGCAGGGTCTCGAACACTGATGTTCTGGATCGCTCCCTCCACCGGGACGTTTCCGGCGTCTCAGAGCTCGAAATGTTCTCCCGCCGCAGCGCTGGCCCCGTTCCAGAGTCGGCGCTCTGCTCCCGTGCCTGCCCGCGCCGAGGCGCTCCCGACAGTGGCCCGAGTGTACACCTTAGGCGAGGCTTACGAAAACTTTAGTTTTCGGCCAGAGTCTCGATTATTCTTAACGTTTCAATGTAAGTCTTAAGTTTTTAATGGAAATGTTGGGTTTTTATTCAAGTTCTGAGTATGAATTTCTTAACCCATGATTTCTTAAGCATTTCGCCGAGTGTGGCCCGCGCCGAGGTGCTCCCGCCCCGGCGCGGGCCACATTGCCGGATGTCCGATTCCTTCCTCGTCGTTGTCGCCCCCCTATTCCTCCCCCCATCCCTCCCCCTCCTCCTCCTCCTCCTCCACTTCCTCCTCCTCCTCCTCCTCCTGCTCATCCTGCTCCTGCTCCTGCTGCTGCTCCTCCTCGGCCTCCTCAGCACCAGCCGTCCTCACATTCCTCGTCCTCCTGCGCCTCCGCGTGCTCCTCCGCCACCTCCTCCCTCGGTGTTGGCAAATTCCCCTCTCCGATTGTGCATCACGCGATGGAGTCACTGTGCGGACCCAAGTCCGCTGAGACATTCGTCGGCGGACAGTCAAAACACATCAGCGCAACGGACAGGGACGGGTGGGAGAGATAGGATTTCGTACGTGGCGCGCACGCTCACCTTGTCCTCCTCTCTCCTCACTCCTTGCCTTCTTCCCCTCTACCCCCCTCGTCCCTCCTCGTCCCTCCCCTCATCCCTCCCCTCGTCCCTCCCCTCATCTCTCCTCGTCCCTCCTCGTCCTCGTCCCTTCTCCTCGTCCCTTCCTTCCCCGTCCCTCCTCGTCCCTCCTCCTGGCCCTCCTCTGGCCCTCTATGCAGGATCCTCCAGGTCTTCAAGGAGGTGCCGCCGGAGTGCCGGCGGCCCCCCGGGAGCCTGGCCGAGTTCGTGCGCGCGCGCAGGACGGGGCCGGGGGTGGCCTGGGGGGAGGGGAGAGGGAGGAGAACGAGGATGAGAGAGCAGGAACAGGATAAGGGATGATGGCAAGGAGGGATGAGGAGGGGGGATAAAGAGCGCGGAGGGAAGATGAAGAGCGCGGAGTAGAGAGGAGAAGAACGAGGAGGAGGAAGGCCAGGAGAAGCGATCGGGATGAGAGATGAAGAGCGAGGAGGAGCGCGCAGTGTAACCCCCAAGACGCATCAACGATGATGCACTCAAGCCTCCCTCCAAGTTCCCTCTTCACAGGCCCCTACACGAATTTATGCTCACTGCGGGAAGTGCCCCATTGAAAAACAACCGTCTGATAACCCGCCGGACACTTACTTTGTGTTGATGCGGTCGTCCTTGGCGCTCGGAGGATGGGCAGCAGCAGAAGCCAACAGCAGCATGTCGCAGGCCGCAGGCTCAAAATTGCCGCACGTTCGCGTCCTTGTTCAGGCAACCGCTCATTGCACGAGTTGGCTTAATTCTTGCAGGTCGGCGCGAGTGGGGTTCCCGATTCTCGTGGTTGCCTTTTGGTTCGCACATCGGTAAAGGCCGATTCGTGCCAAGTTGGGTGGTCTCGCGCGTTCCCTCCCCCAAAACAAAGTCGCAGGCCCAAAAAGGCATGACATAACCAGAGCATCCAATGTGACGTGGGCCAACGTCTGCCCGGGCACTGCTGCCATCACAACGGACACACGTGCGCAAAGGTGTGACAGGAACAAGCTGGGACCGACCCGCTAGCGAAGGCGACCGCTGCGAGAGTGTTGACCGCCAAGACCTTCGGCCTAGGCACCGTTTCAATCCAGCTCGACGAGCATCGGTACATTGGCCCGAATCGAGCTCAGGGCATACGAACTTCGACCCTGCGCACTGTAACTAGGCCTTCGCTAAGGGCCACGCATGATCTTTGGGACTGTCGGGGTGATGGGGACTAGGAGACCGAAGGGGTACACATGACGGGGGGAGTCATCCTCACCACACATAGGCGCTGCAGCACACTTTTGAATTTCTGCTGATCCCAACTGTCTTGCATATCTTGGTGCTCGCCGACGCACGATGCTGCAGTACCAGGGCCCGACCTTGTTTTTATCGAGCGCTGCATTCCGAACAGTTTCTTTTATGTGATGGTTGCTACCAGTACCCCTTGTCCCAAGCAAGCCAATGTTTGTCCATCGTCAAAACATGGTGGTGATCAGGTGGAGGGGGGGAGAGACCAGGGGTAAGAAGAGGAGGAGGAGAAGTGTAGATGTTGTCGCGACTCCCAGCAGATTGCTCGTCGCAGCTGTGTCCAGCCAGGCCGTGTGTTTGAGAAGCGAACAGAAGCACTTGTACCAGCAGTCACGATGATGAAGGGACGCTGGCCCGGCCGTGCTGGCTGCCACCAGGAATAATCGAGGTTGGCAAGTCAAAGTGTATAAGCAGCGTCCCCCTCGAGCCTTTCCGTTCCGTTGCCGCCTGTGCTCAAGGCGGCCAG
Organism: Prorocentrum cordatum; assembly: GCA_963575745.1. Taxonomy (NCBI): domain Eukaryota; class Dinophyceae; order Prorocentrales; family Prorocentraceae; genus Prorocentrum; species Prorocentrum cordatum. The sequence goes on along the minus strand of CAUYUJ010012658.1, from coordinate 291,708 downwards.
CCAGTGCTTTCTTTTCTTGTACTGATGTGGAGATTGGCGCCGCTGCGCCCGGTGGAAAAGGTGATTCTCCTTGTTGCTGCTGCGTGGCTGACGCCGATCCGCTCATTCGACCTTGGTAGCGGAGCCTCGGTCCATCGGCCGAGGCTTCACCGCGCGCTTCGCTGTTGGACGACAAGTTCCAGTTCGGTCATATCGACGCTGGAGCTGCCTCTTCTCCCTCCCGACCGCCGAGGACACAATTGTGAGGAGCAGAGCCCTGTCTGTGATAATTGTACTATGGCTTCGTATATGGCGGACTCCCTCACGTATGCTGACCAGGCTCAGATCATGGCCTCAATGAAAGTACCACCGGCATGGTCGCCAGAATGGAGTTCACGTTATCCGTTTCGACGATGGCTTAGAGATGTCACATTGTGGAGTATAGCGACGGAGATACCAGAATCTGCTCAGGGTGCTGCCGTGGTGCTGCGTCTCGGAGGCGCGGCGAGAGAGTTCGCTGATGAGTTGGACGCGCAGATTCTACAGCAAGGGCAGATACTGGACCTACAGGACGGTCTGGGTCCACGCCAGGTGACGGGTTTGGCAGTGCTGCTGCGGGCTTTGGCTCGCAACTATGCTCTTGAAGCTGGAGAGGACGCAATCAGGGCCATGGCTGAGATGATGGCGTTCTCAGTCCAGCAACACGAGACCATCGATGTGGCTCTGAACCGGTTCCAGGTGCTCAAGTCCCGTGCGATTGATCATGGATTGAATCCTGGACCTTCCGGCTGGGCCTGGATGCTTATGACGGGCCTGCGAGTACAACCAGACGAGTGGCTACACTTGCTTGGTATGTTCGACAACAGGCTGCCGCAAGATGAAGAAGAGTTCAGTCGCTTGATTCAAAGTATACGCCGTCGTGGTCATGTTCTTATGCAGGATGGCATCATGAGAGCCGCTGAGAGGGCAGTGCGCATTCCTGGTGCAACGGCCCATCCAGCGCACGCCGACTTCGGCAAAGGCCGACATTTTATGACAAAGGATGCCGTCCAGGGTTTCTTCCCGACGTTTGGAGAGATCAACCAGTGGGGAGGTTTCTTTCCCGCTTCAGCAGCACCGCCGGCGGCATCGTGGTCATCTGCAGGTGCGGCTGCTGCATCGCCTGGAGTCCAGAACGTGTATTTTGATGATGATAATGCTTCGACCAGTGGTACCGACTACTTCGATGAGGGCCCTCAGGACCTAGCCGCTTACCTTGCTGACGTAGACCCAGAGATGCATGGTGATGTTCTGCGTCATGAATATATCATGTCGAGACGACGTTGGAGGCAGTTCAGTGGACGACCCTCTCGATTCCATCGTCGCCATGGTCGCAAAGGTTCCAAGTATGGTGGCAAGAATCGTGGTCGGGGCTTGCTTGGCAAAGGTTTTCACTACGAACATGATCCGACCGCTGCTGTGGCAGCTTCCTCCGTGCCGAGTACTGCTCCAGGCTTCGTGGGCTCGGCATACCAGACAGGCAAGAAAGGAGGAAAGAGTTTTGGCGGGGGTGGAGGAGCTGGCACTGGCAAAGGCAATCCCCGTGATGCTCAGGGTAATGTGCTTCGTTGTCATGTGTGCAATAGCGACCAGCATCTCGCCAGAGAGTGCCCGCAGAAAGGAAAGGGCGCTCGCACCTTCGTCACTCACGAAGATGGTCGTGGCTACGACGGTGGCGGAGGCGGATGCGGCGGGGTCTCACCTGGCAGTGCTGGGGGAGGTTGGTTCGCTACGGCGGCTGACGTGCACAAGCAGTTGGCGCTGGAGGACGAGACGTTCGACGGCTGCGAGGACTGTTCGGATAACTGGCACGAATACGATGGGGATGATGACTGCTACGACAACGAAGGTCTGCCCGGGGGCAAGAACCGCAAGGGCAAGGGCAAACGAGACATAGGCAAGGGCCCCGATCGACAGCGTGGTGGATCTCAGGCTCAGACCATGCAGCTGAGCAGCATATTGAGTTCGAAGATGTACCAGCGCCAGATCCATGCTGACGAGGAGGCCGCCTTGATTGTCAAGCGTGCAGCTGCAGTGGCTGCGCCCAAGTCCTACATGCCGCCACCTCCTCACCAACCTCCAGAGTTGAGAGAAGTGGCGCCGATCGCACCTCCTCCTGCTCGTGATTCGTCAGTGCCGTTGGCGGCCAGTGCTGCAGCTGTCGTTTCGCCTTTCTTGCATAAGAATACGGGCAGACAAGGTTTGTTCTTCCCGACTCAGGAGCGCAGCCGTTCACTCACTCGACAGCGTCTTGGAGCCTGGCATGCTCGCACACGGTTGCCTGACGGCCGCGAGGCCTTGCTGGTGGACCCGGGGGCTCACGACAACTTGACTGGCAGTGAGTGGTTCAAGCGTGTTTCTGATATCTGGGCTCGCCGCGGTGTTGAGGTTGAGTTCAAGAAGATGGATAGGCCGATTGGAGTGGAGGGTGTTGGCAACAATGCTGATGCCTGTATCAATCGAGGTCGGGTTCCTCTTGCGCTTGCTGGTGGTGAAGAAGGTAGCTACGACGCTCCCATCGTGCCGAACTCTTCAGTGCCGGCTTTGCTGGGCAACAAGGCCTTGCGTCGCAATCGAGCCATTGTGGACTGCTTTAACGGAATCTTGTACTTCATCGGTCCTGGTGACCACCAGCTTCTGCTCCCCCCCGGCTCAAAGGAATATCAGCTGGAGCTTTCGCAGTCAGGTCATTGGATGCTTCCAGTGACGGAGTTTGAGGACCAGAATACCGGCCAGATCAGCGCGAGCTCCAGGTCTGCTGACAACGCTGGCCTGCATCTACTCCATTCATCCTCTTCCTGACGGGGCGGCAGCGTGACTTCGAGCGCCGTAGACTCGGCACGGCGTTCGGATCCAGGTCGCGCAGCTGAAGTATTGCCGAGCAGAACTGGTACTCTTCCGACCTTGAGTGCAGCTACCCTCGCCAGTGGGTTACCTCGTGCGCTCCCTCCTCATCCCAGTCCAACGGCTGCGGCCGAAGTTGCACAATACCAGGTTGGGTCTGCGGATGCGGTCCGCAGTGATGGCGAGCCTGCTGAGTCTGAGCTTTCAACCTCGACTTTGGCGGCCTGGCCACGAAGTGTTCCTGGAGTCCGTGAGCTTCCATCCTCCGGTACTTCGGCACAGCCTTCGACGCTGCCTGCATCACCTCTGGGTGTCACGTGTGGTCCTGACGTCGCCTGTCCTGTGGTCCAAGCACCTCCGTCGGCTTCGTTGGCATTTCAGTCTCGTGCACCTGTTGAGCATGGACCTCATCCTTTGGAGGTTCCCAATTCGAGTGCTGACTTGGCGCCCTTGCCGTCTGATGAGAATTTGGTATCCCATTTTGGTGTGCCTTCTGTCGTCACCTTGATGTTCGTCGACGATTCTGACGATCTGGTGCGGCAGCATACTTTGCATGAGAAGCTGGCTGCTGCTGGTATCGTGTCTACGGCAATGGCTTTAAGATCTAAGGAGATGCTGACCACCGCCGCCATGGACCGAGCCAGCAAGACACTACGTGAACGGCGCCCTGCCTTGCTGTGGGTGACACCCAAGGGTGCAGCGCTGGGCGGCCCTACTCGACATGATCGCCGGCGGAGCTATGCGGTGGCGTCCTTGGTCCAATGGCAGCTGAACGCCGAACGCCCGGTCATAGTCGAAGCCAGTGCAGCATCTTCTGTCTGGGAAGTTGGTGGCTGGGAGCAGATGTGCAACGATTGCCGCCTCAGCCGTCACACTGTCAGGTGGTGCCGATGTGGTATCACGAATTCTGCCTCTGGATTGCCAAGCCGTCGGGTTTCGAAGCTGCTATCCAATCTTGTCCTGTGTGCAGACTACGACACCTGCAACTGTCCTCAACATCATCACCCGCAGAATGGTCAATGCGAAGAGGTACGACATGAGCTGCGACAGTTTGTTCAGGTGATATCGGAGTTTGTGTTGAAGCCGATAGTGGGACTCAGTGGACGACCCCTGGAGACGGTGCCAGAGTCTGTTGCAGCAACTAGTGGTGCTAAGGTCCGGCAGCACTACCCGACGGAGGCTCGCATCAAGCAGAAGCAGCGTGAGGCTGAATTCGGTAAGAAGACTCTTCCCAAGAAGATGGACGACTACGAGAAGCACTGGGATGATTGTGGCGATGATCTCAGTTCAATTTTAGTGGATGGTCCAGATTTGTGGTGTGATGACTACAGCTATGATGTGTATCGCGTTGCCTGTGTTGACGATGAGGAAGTCGACTTGCAGGCCCTGGAGCATGACGAGGAGGATCTCACCGTGCTTCGTCCTGACGGCATATTTCTCCTCGGCCAAGGTCCTGAACATCAGCCCTGGAGGTTTGTGGATTGTGCAGAGCAGGTCTACTACTACGACGATCTGAAGGCGTTGTATTTGGACTGGGGGCTGCCTGCAGATGAGCACTACTACTGTGACGTGTTGGAGATCTGCGGAGGCCAGGAGCGTACCACTCAGATCCTGGTTCGACGGTTGCATCGTGAAGGCTTCCAACGAGGACCATCGTGTGATCTACGCTGTGGTGTTGATCTCAGTCGCCGCTTTGATCTGCAATGGATATGGCAATATGTTACGCATTGCCAGCCTGTGGTTATTGTGCTTTCCACGCCGTGCACCGGCATGAGGGGCTGGCACCATCTCAACAGAGTTCTGAATCCGAGCACTTGGGAGGCCAGTCGTGCCAGGGCTTCTTATCTTGGATCGTGTGGTGCTGAGTTTGCCGGTCATCAACTTGCAGTGGGTAATCACTTTCTTAATGAGCAGCCTCTGGGCTCCGATGTCTACGAGCTCGAAGGTTGGCTTTCGCTGCGTGCTGACACTCGGGTGGTGTCGGCCGTATTCCATCAGTGTCAGGTGGGTCTGGTGGAGGAGAAGTCACGGCTGCCAGTGAAGAAGGCTACCGAACTGATGGCCAGTGACGAACGACTTGTTCGACGCTTTCGCCGACTACTTTGCCGGGGCCACCGAGCCTGTCAACAACATGCGCATGCTGAGGGAAGTCATGTGACGCGCAAGTTGCAGGTGTGGCCGTGGCGCATGGCTTCACTCATCGCCGATGGCATTGCTGACGTCCTTCGAGAGCGTTGGAGATCCAAGCCGCCTCGAGTGCACTGGATGAAATTCTCCACCGACGAGCGTGATGCGGAAGAGATCGGCCGTTTCCTCAGGAAGTGCAAGACAGGTCATCGTAGGTCCGTAAGGGACTCCGACTGTGCGCCGATGTTGTGCTCCACCAGTGTCTATCGTCACGTTCGCTACGGTAAGGGCACTGTCTCTCTCGCCAAGCAGTTGCTGAGTCGGATGGAGAGTTCAGTATGTGGGCGCGAACGTCCAGAAGAGCGCCGACGACGAGCGAGAGCACCGAGATACAGTATTTTGGCTTTTCCGCTGAGGAACATCACGTGTGCTGCTTGTCTGGGCAGAGCTTCCCAGCATGACCCACGCCATACTCGTGATGATGCCTGTCGGTATCCCCATGTTGCGTCCATGGGCACCGAGTGTCCAGGATGCCTTGCGGGAGCAGTTCGGTCAGACGCTCGACACCTTGATGATCCTCGATGTCGCTGGAAGTGGGTGGAGACGCGGGGTAGCGCAGTTGCCCGAGCGCTTGCTGGCCCATCTGCGGCGGCTCCGAGAGGCAGGCCTGCTTCTGGTGTTGCACCTGCTCGAGCCGCTGGAGCACGCGTACCCGCTCATCGCGACTCCACCGCTGACGATCCTGGTGGTGGCGACTTGTCGCCTCTGGAGGCTGCTGCTGCGGCAGCCTCGTCATCTTCAGCGTCTGCCTCAGCGCCTGTCGTGCCCGTGCCAGCGACCCCAGCACCTGATGCGGTACCAGAGGTGGCAGCTGCACCGCCGCCGCCACCGCCGCCTGCCCGACCTCCAGGAGTGGATGCTGCGGTGGGAGCAGATCCGCCGTTGGATGATCCTACCAGAGTGCAGCCACCTGCTGCTCAACGTAGAGCTCGTGCAGCCAGGTCAGAGGTTGGAGTTCAGGCGAATGCCGAAGGGGCTGATTGGTCTGACTGGTCCATGGGGAGAGCGATGAAGCTGCTGCATAGCAAGAACAACATGGTCATCAGAAGGACTTTGCGCAAGCTGCATATCAGAATGTGGCATGCGCCGGCGCTGCGTCTCAAGGAGATGCTCATTGCAGCTGGAGCGCCTCAAGAGGCGATCGACTTGATTCAGATTGTGTGTGATACGTGTCCGGCCTGCCGTGCTTGGCATCGGCCAGGCAAACGGCCTATAGCCACCAGCAGGGTGATCACTGACTTCAACCAGGACGTGCAGATCGACCTGCTATTCTGGAAGACGAAGATTGTGATGCACATGTTGGACACCCTGGTGCGTTTCTCGGTCGCGGCCATCATCCCAGATCGCAACACGGGCACCATCATCGGTGCCGTCACGCATTATTGGTTCAGGCTGTTCGGAGCCCCGGCTGTACTCACCTCTGATCGCGAAGGGGCCCTCGACAGCGACGAAGCCAGATCCTGGGCCTCGCGCTGGCAGTGCAAGCTGAACCTGCGGCCGAGAGGAGCTCACGCTCGCATGGTAGAACGGCATCATGAGTTGTTGCGCCATCAGTTACATCTGGTTGATGAGCAGTGTACCCGTGATGGCACGCCTGTTCCCGACGAAGCCATCCTGGATGAGTGTGTGCTGGCCAAGAATTGTATGATCTCTATTTCTGGCAACATCACGCCCTATAAGGTTGTGTTCGGTCGCACGATTCCGATGCTCACAGATTTAGAACCAGCTTCTGCCACGGCGCTGGAGGACCAGGACGACGGCATCGACGGGATATCTCGCCATATACATCGGCTGCGTGAGGTAGCTATCGCGGCGGTAGTTGGGGCTTCCGCGCAGCAACGAATGGATCGTGCACTCCAGTCTCGCACTCGCCCGGCTGGTGAGTGTCAAAACTTGCAGCTGGGCGACTTGGTCGACATCTGGCGCGACCCGCCCAACAAGGATGTTTCGGGCTGGCGAGGCCCAGCTACCGTGGTGAACGTCAATCGCATACAGGAAGGCGTGGTTGACGTGCAGTGGCAGTCGCGGACGCTCAGTTGCAGATTGGCTGATGTACGACACTCTCTCAGTATGGATGTGATGGTGGCCACAGAGCACTACCGGCAGTACTGGGAGTTGCCATTGACTTTGGTGCAGGAGTTCGCCGAGAGCATTGAGAAGGGATCAGTGACTTTGGCGTGTGTGAACACTTCGACGGGTTGGAAGTTGTCTAGACACTGTGCCAAGTATCCCATCATTTTTCACGCGATGCTGCACGTTGCGTCGTGTGATCTCAGACTGCAAGGCTGTAGCGGTGGCCGTCTGGGTCACGGTGCCAAGGATCTCGAGTGCATGCCTGGTGTCGACGAGACGCTGTTTATCTTCTGGAAGGCAGGTCATCCGCTCGATTGGCATTGGCAACAAGTTCTTGGCACAGTGAGGATTTCCCTTCCGACGTTGTTCGGAGACGAGTGGCAAGACACGGTTTTCTTGCAGTTCTTTATTGTTGCCTTGGAGGACATCGAGCTTGCTCGGCAGGCTGTCCCTGATGTGCCACATCTTGGCCGTATGTATGAGCAGGTCGACCCAGACGAGGGCAAGTTCCCACCGGGCACTCGTCTTCCAAGAGTTAGTCGACCCAGGAGCGAAGACGAGAACGACGAGCAGCTTAGCAAGTCCCGCCGCAGGGACGAATCTCAGGTCATTGTGTTGCCTGGGGACCTCAAGAGACAGCTCTCAATTGGGTCGGATGCGAGTGGGAATCCTCGCCCTCATGTTGCTCCTTGTCTGCCTCATGCTCCTGAGGAGCCTCCTGATGCAGTTGACGTGCCTGTACCAGACAGTGATATGGACACAGATATCGATGATGAAGATCTGTTCTGGGGTTTTGTCTTCATGGAGAAAGCTTCTCCGTCCGCAGCTCACGTATATTTTGGCGGCCAAATTCCAGCTGTTGAGCTCACGTCCGAAGACATCGAGGGGCCTATCAGCATTGAGTTCTCTCGGAGACAAGCCTGGCGGCTGGGGCTCGCTCCGGACAAGATCGCCAAGGGTCAAGTATTGGTGATGAATATATTCAAAACCCAGGCTTCGCCAGTCATCGAGCGTGATCTTAACAACCTGTCTGCGGCAGAGATCAGGCAACATCATGATCTGGTGGTTGCAGCAAAGTTGAAGGAGCTGAAGCGTTGGGTTTCTCGTGGCGTCGTAGAGCGTATGCCCAAGAAGGATGCTGATAATCGAATCGACTCTCGCTGGGTCATCAAGTGGAAGATCATCGAGGGCAGCCGCGACGTGAAGGGGCGCTTGACCGTGCGTGGCTTCAAAGATCAGCAGAAGAACGAGAAGGATCGCATGAGGACCGCCGCGGGCACTGCCTCCCGTTGGGGGCAGAGGGTGATATGCTCCATCGCGGCTCAGCATGGCTGGACTCTATGGTCGCTCGACGTCTCGATGGCGTTCTTGCGTGGCAAGACGTTCGAGGAGCTAGCTGAAAGGTTCGGTTTCAAGATGAGGAGCTTACAGTTTGATCTTCCCCCTGATGGTGCAGCTCTGCTGAAGCAGATTGAGGGTTTCGAGGACTTCAATGAGGTTACGGAAACCCTGAACATGAAGAAGCCAGGTTTCGGTACGAATGACGCTCCGTGGGCCTGGCAAGTAGACTTGTCGGACACGCTCAGGGAGTTGGGTTTCTTCCCAACCGAAGCTGACCGGCAGTTGTGGTTGATGTTTGACAATGCATTGCTGGTCGCAGTTCTTGGTACGCATGTGGATGACTTGAAAGGTGCTTGCAGTGATGAGACGCGTGAGTGGATATTCGCCAAATTTCGTGAGAAGTACGAAGACGTGACGGTGAATCTGGCTCCGTTCGAATGTGTAGGCATTCAACATTCTCAGGATGAGGTGAGCAAAGCCATCACGATTGACCAGAATCACTACGTCTCCCAACTTCGTCCGATCAGCAGCGCGCTACTTACTGGCAAGTCGGATGAAGAATTGGTGGATTGTACGCTGCAGGGCCTGTACTGGAGTCTTCTTGGAGGAGTAGCGTGGCTCACCCTCACGCGTGCTGATATCGCTGTATTCGTCGGTCGTTTTCAGAGGCACAGCCAGAAAGTCACGGTTGGTGATATCAAAGGTCTCAATACTCTTCTGAAGTGGATCAAGAGGAAGCCTTTCAGCATCAAGTATGCGCGGTTGGAACCGCCTCTGTGTCTCTGTGTGATAGCAGACTCTGCGTATCGTGCTGATGATGCTGACTGTCTAGCTGTTCGTGCTGCCATCTTAGTACTCATTGAGCTTCGAGATGGTATTCCTGGTGGACTAATGCATGTCATTGATTACTATAGTCGGAAGCAGCCGAGAGTCACTCGCAGTACGTTTGGGGCCGAGTTGACCAACCAGTTGGAGGCTTGTGAGCTCGGCATGCTGCACCGCGGTTTCTGGCATCAAGTTCTGACGGGGTCCCGTGGTGCGAAGGAGTTGCATGATGCGGTGAACTCGAATAAGATAGATATGAGTCTGTATTTAGTTGGTGACGCTCACGCCGCGTTTGCTGCTATCACTGCTGAGGAGATTGCTATGCCCAACGATCGCAGTCAACTGTATGCTGTACGAGCCATGCGTGATCGACTTGACTGTGGCTCGTTAACTGGATTGCTGCGTTGTGATACGAGAGATATGCTGTGTGATGCTCTTACCAAGGGGGCAGTTGCTCGAGGTGCTATTGTTGATGCGTTCGGCACTGGACAGTGGCGGATGATGATCAAGGACCAGGTTCATATCTGGCCGAATGTTTCGTCTGCTGCTTCATTTACCACTGTGCGTTGTTGATGAGGGATTTCTTTGTCATAGTTATCTTTTGTGAGCCTAGCCGCGTGGACACATGTGCGGTGGGCTTCACGGTGAGTGCTGCAGTGCGCTGTTGCCTGTGTAGGCTCGTCAGCTTGCCTCTTCGAGGTCGGCTGAAGTCTGTGTGGTCCAGCCTGGACCACTAAGTTGATTTTTGGGGTGATGCTGTGATTGCTCGTGGACGACCGCTCTGGTATCACGTCTGCGAGCATGGTGCTTCTCCGACGATACTTGCGAGTTGGAGATGGTGCCAGAGTCAAAGTGTATAAGCAGCGTCCCCCTCGAGCCTTTCCGTTCCGTTGCCGCCTGTGCTCAAGGCGGCCAGCCAGTGCTTTCTTTTCTTGTACTGATGTGGAGATTGGCGCCGCTGCGCCCGGTGGAAAAGGTGATTCTCCTTGTTGTTGCTGCGTGGCTGACGCCGATCCGCTCATTCGACCTGGCACAGCCGTGCCTGCAATCGCTTCGTTCTAGAGGGTTGAAAAAGGTACGTCCCCTCCGTACACTCTCCTTTTTTAATCCTACGTTGCCTCTTGTGCTTTCTTCAGCTCCTTAGCCATGTTTCATTCCCTCTCCCCCTCTTGCGTCCCCATCCACCCCCTTTCCATCCTCATATGTAAAGCCCCCTTCGCATTGTTACCCCCTTGCCTGTCCTCCCCATCATCCAAGCGTTTCACTTGGGTGCACAAAGGTGTGTCTTTCGAGATGCCCCCTTCTACACGTATAACCGATGCTTATGCCTGAAACGAATGCGCGCGGCATTGAGGCGACAGCCGCGTCTCAAACATCGGTAGGCCTTGCATTATCAAGTTTTCAGTTTCGGGCTCGTAAGTGGGACGGAAGTCTCAAGCGAAACGCCCTGTCTTGCCGACGGACACGCCTGGTGGTGCCGCAGGGGGCAGTTGTCTGTAAGGGAGAAGGGTCGAAGAGAAGGTGGAAGGAGGAACATCGAGGAACGAGGCTTCTGAAATGCTAGATTAGCAGCCTCTTTTTTTGCGTGCCTGGAAGGGGAAGAGTCCAGGAAGGGTTGACGGCCTTGACGCAGAATCATCGTTGTCGTCCGACACGTCATCATCTTGCTCCTTCTCCTCCCACGCTGTCGTGTTTGCCGCGTCAGTTGCTAATGCTGCCCGGGTGTCGGAGATGTTCGATCCCTCCTCCCCCTTCCACACTTGTCGGTGTCGCGTGTGCTTCTTCCCCCCAGGAGTTTTCCAGTCAGGCTCTGCAGTGTGAGGAGGGGGAGGCGAGGAGGGAAATGAGGAGGAGGAACAGGAGGTGAGGTGGGGACGGAAGAGGAGGATAGTGATGATGATGGTGATCATGATGGACAGGAGGGCGGAGGTGCCCGCAAGTTTCTGGAGCCCGTGGACTGGAGCCCACCAGCCCTTGGAGGAGCCCAGGCTGAGCCCTCCAGAGCTCTGCAGAGGTTACTGGAGGCCTGACAGGGGATCACGCACGTCCCCGCACCTCGGTCCTCCATCCTCGAGAGGGGGGAGATGACGAGGAGGAGGAGGAGGAAAAGGGGAGCGCGTGAGGGTTGATGGGCCGAACCGTGGTGGATGAGGGGCAGTTCGGAGAGACGGAAGGAGGATGAGGAGTAATACAAAGACGTGTGCGCACATGACTTCACATTGGTTTTAAGAGAGCGGAGTGGGAGAGGGAGGACGGGACGGGACGATATTGCATGTGGAGGGCGGTGGGAAGGAAGCCAATTAGAGGAGGATAGAGCAGGAAGCCACACGCGATTGTGATGAGGAGGAGGAAGGGCGGGAGGAGGAGGAGGGGGAGGGAGCAGAGCAAGCCCCATCTGCATCAACGGTGTTGCAATACCCCCTCATCCCATGTTACCCCGCCATCAGTCCGCATTGAATGGCGCCCCCCTTGAACACCCCCCTTAAACGACGAGCGTCCCAAGGGTCTGCAAGTTAGGCGGGAGCTCCGTTATGCCAGACATACTGATCCGTGTTTCTCGTTGTACGGTATGCGCAATAGTGGGGTCAAAACGTTTCAGGGTGCACAGCGTCATCTCCGCTTTGGCAAGGATGCGCTCTCCACGCGTGTAGCTGCAGCACAATTTACAGCAGATTATCATAACACCTAGCGTGTTTTGAAACAGTATTGGTCGCCATGTTGTTCAGACGGCAGCTCCAGTTCGAGGCGGAGCCGTGCTTGTTGGATGTGTTCTAGACGAGCGCGCGCGGTGCCAAAGCGAACGTTCTGCCCTGGAAACGGCCCGCACTCCATCCGTGCAGCCGCTGGAAGTTTCGAGGCGGAGGGGAGCGAGGAGTTGGAGGAAGAGGACAAGGAGGAGGAGGAGGTAGAAGCAAGAGAGGCAAGGATACAGAGAGAGAGAGGCAGCTGTATATATATGTATATATTATAGAATATTATATATAGAGAGAAGGAGAAAGAGCGAGCGAGACATACACACTCACGATAGACAGAGCGAGAGAGATGACACGAGAGAGAGATTGGGGGGGAGAGAGCGAGAGAGAGAGAGAGACACACACACACAAACAAACCAAGACCAGACACACATCACACACAACATAGATAATGTATCAAGCAGAGGGGGGCGGGGCGAGGGAGGAGGAGGAGGAGGAGGAGGAGGAGGAGGAGGAGGAGGGGAGGTCGGAGGAACGGGTGGAAGAGGGAAACGGATTGGGAGGTAGCCTATGCGGAGGAGGAGGAGGAGGAGGAGGATCTGGAGAACGGGGTGGCGCTCGTGGTGCCAAATTCTGAAGATGGCGCGTCCTCCATCCGTGCAGCTGTTGGAAGTTTGAGAGAGGAGGGTGGACAATGTGGTGATAATGAGGATGAGGAAAACGAGGAAGAGAGATCGAGAGAGAGAGAGAGAGAGAGAAAGAGCCATTTATATAATACATACGTGCATATGTGCGAAAGAGCGTGTTCTACCGCTGCTGGCGGAAAACCGGGGGGGGCACTACCGGTTCGAACCCCTCCCCCCCCCCCCTCCGGAAAACCGAAGGGGGTCATTACCGGTTCGAACCCCTCCCCCCCCCCCCCCAGTTCATCATGAAAAGGGGGGGGGTCACTGCCGGTTCGAACCCCCCCCCCTCGAGCTCGAAAACCGAAGGTGGTCATTACCGGTTCGAACCCCCCCCCCCCCTCGAAAACCGAGGGGGGGTGCGGACAGTGGTGGGGACGGTGGTGGTGGGGACAGTGGTGAGGGGACAGCGGGACAGTGGTGGGGACAGTGGGACAGTGGTGGGGACGGTAGTGGTGGGGACAGTGGTGAGGACAATGGTGGGGACAGTGGGACAGTGGTGGGGACGGTGGTGGTGGGGACAGTGGTGTGGGGACAGTGGGAATGTGGTGGAAACAGTAGGACAGTGGAGGGTACAGTGGTGGTGGGGACAGTGGTGAAGGCGGTGGCGAGGACGGCGGTGGGACAATGGGACAGAGGTACAGTGGGGACAGTGGTAGGGACAGTGGGGACAGTGGTGGGAACAGTGGGACAGCTCAGTGGTTCGAACCGGTAGTGACCCCCCCCTCCGGTTTTCGAGGAGGGGGGGGGGTTCGAACCGGTAGTGACCCCCCCCGGTTTTCGAGCTCGAGGGGAGAGGGGGGGGGGGTTAGGGGGGGAAGGGGGGGGGGGGGAAGGGGGGGGGGGGAGGGGTTCCAGCAAGGGGGGGGATTTCGGAGGGGGGGGGGGCGAACAAAAAAAAAAAACAAAAAAAAAAAACGAAAAATAAAAAAAAACAAAAAAAAAACAACAAAACAGAAAAAAAAAAAACAAAAAAAAAAAAAAACAAAACAAAAACAAAAAAAAAAAAAAAAAAAAAAAATAAACAAAAAAAAAAAAGAAAAGAAAAAAAAAACAAACAAAACCAAAAAAACAAAAAACAAACAAAAAAAACCACAAAACTAAAAAACAAAAGACCCCCGGGTTCCGGAGGAAAAGTGCGGCAATTTTTCTCAGTAAAGCGGCGGTAGATCACGCTCTCTCATATGTGCGAGGACATGGTATATTCTGTATGTGTATGTGTATGTATGAATGTGTACATGTACAGTGCGTATGCTCGTATGGACCTGCGTAAACTTAGAATACATCACGAGGAGAATGGGGCAGAGGAGAGGGAGGGGGCGGAGGAAGAGATGGAGGAAGGAAGAAGACGACGAGGTATAACAAGGAACTGGACAAGGAGGAAGAGGTGTTGGAAGAGGAGGAGAAGGAGGACGAGGGAACTCGAGAGGGGAAGGGCGCCGGGCAGGAGGCCGCGCAACGTCACTGCGGGCGGCGTGCGGCATGTTCTGGAACCGCGGCTGGCCTTGTCCAGAGCACGCGGCGAGCGCGCAGCGGAAAACAATACTTTCCCAGGGGGCGATGGGTTCTTGGAGCAGGAGGAGGTGGAGGAGGAGGCCATGGAGGGCCGTCACGCGGCACGGCACTGGGCGGTGATTCTGATTCTGATACAAGGGAAGGAGAGAGAGCAGGAGAGAGAGACGGAGAGAGAGAGAGAGAGAGAGAAAGAGAGAGTGTGTGAGACAGGCAGAGAGAACATGAGAGAAGTATGTTTGGATATGGAGGGATGGGAAGGGATGGAGGGATGGGGCGGCGGGCAAGGGGCAGGACGAGGAAGTGGCGGAGGTAGAGGAGGAGGAGGAGGCCTGGGAGGGCCGTCACGCAACAACGGGCCTCAGGCGAAATAAGGGAAGGCGGCGGGAAAAAAGGGACATTGCCCCAGGAAAACACCCTGCGAGATAGAGGCAGGTAAAGGAGTAGGAGAAGCACGGCTATGGTTTTATGTACCTTGATTTGAATCGTGTTCGCCAGCGCGGACCCAAAACAGCATGTTTCTACAATATTGTGCACCATATGTGGGGAAAGGTCTATATTGCAGTCCATGTTGTGCAAATGTTGACCAATCTCTGCGGGGCAGTATACGTGGTGCAAACTATGTGGTGGAATTCACTTTGACTGTCTTGAAGCTGTCCTCTCCGCTGCTCGTACCCGCAACTTGGTCGCAAGACCTCATGAGACCGTGACGGTAGGGGCCAACTTGCACTTGGCAGCGACACCGACGCCGACGACGACAGCGACAACGACGACGACGACGCCGACGACGATTACGGCGACACCGACGGCGACTCCGACGACTTCGACGACGACGACATTGACGACGACGACGACACCGACGACGACGACGCCGACGCCGACGACGACGATGATGACAACGCCGACGACGACGCCGACGACGTCGACGACGACGACGACGACGGCGACGCCGACGCCGACGACAACGACCACGACGAAGACGACGTCGGAGACGACGATGACGACGACGACGACGTCGCCAACGAAGACGACGACGACGAGGGAGGAGGGAGGAGGACGACGGCGACAACGATGACAATGACGAGGGAGGAGGGGGGACGGCGACGACGCGAACGACGAAGAGAGAGTGAGGACGGCGACACCGACAACGACAACGACGAGGGAGGAGGGAAGACGACGACGAGGACGACGATGACGGCGACGAACTAGGAGGGACGACGACGAGACGCCAACGACGGACGACGACGACGAGAGAGGAGGAAGGACGACCAAGGCGACAACGACGACGGAAACGACGACAACGCCAAAGAGGACGACGACGGCGACGACGTGGAAATACAGAGCACCACGACGGCGACGGCGACGACGACGAGGGAGGAGGGAGGACGGCGACGACGACGACGCAAGAGCGCGCGCGCGTACGCTTTGGTTGAAAACCCGTGCTGCGAAACCATGTGTTTTTGTATGTGTTTTGGGCACTCTATTTTGAAGCGCACTTCGCCCCATTTGTTGCACAGGATTCTTGCGACGGCACGCGCGCAAGGGCGCCCGAACGATTTCGACATGCGCGCGCGCGAAGCCCGTTTGGCAGCGCTATCCCCCCCCCTTATGGAGGCTCAAGCACTTCGCGTGGACACTTGCTTGCGAAGCTGCTCTGCCATGGCCTGACCTTTGCATGTGGCAACTCTCTTCGCGCGAGCGCCCATTGAGTTCCTGAGCTCACTCATACGTTGCCCCAGGCTCGAGGCAGCGCGCTCGTCATGAAATCGGCGCGGCGCAGTGAGCCCTTGTCTTCCCGCTGAGCTGTTATTTCGCTGTTGCCGCCGCCGCCGCTGCATCTTTTCATGGCTCGTTACCACCGTCATCTTCTTATGGCCCTTTACAACCGTCATCGGCAGCGCCATCCACCTCGACATTATTGCCACCATCGCCATCATCACCACCGCCGTCACCACAAGAACTACACACACCCTTTGCATGCTCCAAATCCTCATCAGCAGCACCGTCGCCAGCACCCCCATCGTCGTCATCACCAGCGCCATCGCCATTTTTTCCCCACATCCAAAGTGGGGTTCTTGTTTTCTCTGGACACCCCGCGCAGGAACAGGAACACACACACACACCCACTCACACTCACTCACACTCTCTCATCATCAACCTCATCAGCATCATCGATGATGCTCTCTCACATGCTTAGTCACTCACATACTCATCATCATCATCACCCGCACTCTCTCACACGCTCACGAACATCATCATCATCATCATCATCATCATCATCATCATCATCATCGGCATCGGCATCATCCTCATTCAAACATCATCATCGCCACCACTCATCTTCACCACCACTCATCATCCTCATCCTCATCATCGTTGAGTAAATTGTGAGGAAGGTTCAGGCGGGAGCCCCCTCCCTATGGGGCCCGCAGATCATGTTGGTAATCCGAGCGGGTCATCGGGATCCTGTAACTGTCGTCACTTTTGAGCTCCCCAGGCCTGAAAATGGAGGAAGTCTCAGGCGGGAGCCTC
>CAUYUJ010012658.1:267500-270000 GCA_963575745.1 Prorocentrum cordatum | reverse complement strand
ATAATTATGTGTATATACATACCTGCATGCATACATACACATGCATACAATACAATATAATGGTTCATGCATTCATTCGTACATACACACCCATACATACATATACATAAATCCAATACAATACAATCCAACACAATACAATACAGTACACTACAACACAACACAATGCACATACACATACACATGCACATGCACATGCACATACACATACACATACACATACACATACACATACACATACACATACACATACACATACACATACACTTACACATACACATACACATACACATACATACACACATACATGCATACATTATTCACGCTTCGCGTATCCCTACCAGCCCATTCAGAAACCCTGCCCGCGAGAGCTGACCGGAAAAGGGACGAAGGGACACATCTAGGGAAACAATTCGAGCAACCAGGATTAACCCAGGGATTTTTGGGAGCAAGGGGGTGGCCTTGGAAGGCCTCTTCGGGCCATTCATTCCTGGGGGCCGCGTGGGGGCGAGGGGAAGAGGAGGAGGAGGAGGAAGAGTAGGAGGAGGTGGAGGGATCCGAAGAGTGTGATCCCGGTTTTTATTTTCTCGTCTGCCCGGCTCGCCGGGCAATGATGGGCGGGAGAGCGATGGTGGTGGTGAGGAGTTGGAGGAGGAGATTGGTAACAAGGGGATGAGGAGGACCAGGATCAGGAGGGGGTGGTACAAGTGATCCAATGAGGGCAAACCCGGTTGTATTTTTTCGTCTGCCCGGATAGCTGGGCAATAATGGGGGGAGAGTTGTGGTGGTGGTGAGGAGGGGGGGAGAAGAAGTTCAAAAAGGGGGAGGAGGTGGACGAGCAGCAGGAGGGTGAGGAGGGGGAGGAGGAGAAGGGTAAGAGGGTGGAGGAGGAGGAGGAGGAGGAGGAGGAGGAGGAGGAGGAGGAAGAGGATGAGAGGGAGGAGGAGGAGGAGGAGGAGGAGGAGGAGGAGGAGGCGGAGGGGGATGAGGAAGACGAGGGATCAAAATATTGCGATCTCGGTTTTACTTTCCTCGTCTTCCTGGCTGGCAGGGCAATGATGGGGGGAGAGCGGTGATGGTGGCGAGGAGGAGGACGAGGCGAAGGGTCAGAAGGGGGAGGAGGACGACGAGGAGGAGGACGACGAGGAGGACCACGACGAGGACGAGGAGGAGGACGAATGATGAAAACAATGCGATCCCGATTTTATTTTCCCCGTCTGTCCGGCTAGCTGGGCAGTGGGGAGGGGGGCGGAGCGGTGGTAGTTAGGAGGGAGTGGAGGAGATGGTAAGGAGAAAGGGGAAGCGGTGGAGGAGAAGAGGGAGGAGGAGGCGGCGGGGAGGAGGGGGAGGAGGAGGTCGAGGGCTGGTGTGTTTTTTCAGACGAGTGGAAGGAATAATGCCAAAAAGCTGGGGGGGGTCCTCGATTTCGGCCCCTTCCCAGGAGCCATCAAAATCGCCTCTTGGAGCTCTCCTGGGGCTCTTTGGGAGGGCATTGGAGCTCTCTTGGGGCTCTTTTAGGGGTCTTGGGGCCCTCTTGAGAGCCCTGGAAGGCCTCTTGGGGCCGTCTTGAATGCCATCGATCAAAGGAGGAGATGGTGTAACGTTCAGCCCCCCCCGGCAGGCCAACATGGAGCCGAAACCTTAGTAAAACCAGTGATTCTGGCTTCCTCGCCGAGGCCGCTTGGACGCTCTGTAGGGGGAGGAGTCAAGATTCCCTCCCCGCCCGCAAGCCGTCTCGCTCACTCCCTCCCGCCCTCCCAACACATACGTAGCACCCCATCCTGGCGCGAGCCGCAGCATATTCAGCAGTCAGCTTTGGATGGGCAGCTACTGGGGGCGAATCCGCCGCCGCCGCCGCCGCCGCCGCCTCCGCCGCCGCCGCCGCCCGCCGCCGCGCCGCCGCCGCCGCCGCCGCTGCCGCCGCTGTCCGCAACCGCCGCCGCCGCGCCGCCCGCCGCCGCCGTCCGCCGCCGCCGCCGCCGCGCCGCCGCCGCCGCCGCCGCCGCCGCCGCCGCCGCCGCCGCCCCCGCTGCCGAATCGCCGCCGCCGCAGCCGCTGCCGCCGCAGCCGCTGCCGCCACCGCTGCCGCCGCCGCCGCCGCCGCCACCGCCGCCACCACCGCCGCAGCCGCTGCAGCCACTGCCCCCGCCGCAGCCGCCGCAGCCGCCGCCGCCGCCAAGTTTACCCTGGATTGTTTTTGACAGGGATGGTTGGGGGAGGCCGCATCGGGTTCGCTGCGCATGCTCAGAACTTGGAGGCAGAGTGTGTTTTGTATTGTTTGCTTACAAGGGATGGTGGGGGGGGCCGCATTGTCCCTGGTTGGCTCCCAGTCGCTTGGGGAGGGGGTGTATATTAATAGAGAGCATTGATAAACCCCTCCCCGTCTGGGACACAGGGTTGTTTTGGAAGAGGGAGGAGGAGTCTCGTTAGACCACCTGCGCCAAGAGGGCTGGTAGCATACATACATACATACACACATACATACGTACATGCATGCGTG
>CAUYUJ010012658.1:250000-265000 GCA_963575745.1 Prorocentrum cordatum | reverse complement strand
AGCATTAGGGAAGGCGATGGGCGGGCCATTACAGGGGCAGCGCCATGGGCTGGGATAGAACCTAGGCGCGCGCACGAAGCGCGCGCGCGCGTGGTTCTTAGGTGCTAGTTGCACCACCACCACCATCATCATCATCCCCGCCTCGCCCATCGTCCCCGCCCTTCCCCCGTCCCTCCCATTCCCCCCCTTCCCATCCTCTTTCCGTTTCCCCTCCGGCACCTCCCGCCCCCATCGACCCCGCGAGCTCTTGGAGCTGGAGCTCCCGTCCGCCTCCACCGCGGTGGGGCGCCACCACCAGCCCCTCCACTTCGAGGCGCCGCCGCCGCCGCCGCCCCGCCACGGGACCCTCTCCTCCCCAGGGGGGGCCGCGGCTCCACTGGGAGGCCCCCCACCTCGGGGATCCCTCCACCTCCTCCTCCCCTGGATCCTTCTCCTCCTCGGGATCCCCCTCCTCCTCGGGATCCTCCTCCTCATCATCCTCCCCCCTCCCTCCTCCCTCCCTTCTCCTCCTCCTCCTCCTCCTCCTCCTTCTCCTCCTCCTGCTTCTCCTCCTCCTCCTCCTCCTCCTTGTTCTCCTCCCTCCGCCTCCCTCCTGCCGCCCTCCCTCCCCGTGCCGCTGCTCCCTGCTCCTGAATCCTACTCCAGCGAGGGTGGGGGGCGGGGGACGGGCGCGTTCGGGGCGCGCGCCGCTCCGCTTGCCTCGTCCCTCCTGCTGCTCCTCCGTCCGCCTCCCCCCGCCTCGCTTCTATCGCCGCTTCCTCACCCCGCTGCTCCTGGTTCGACTGTTCTGCTTCCCCCTGCTGCTTCCTCCCTGCTGCTTCTATCACTGCGTCTTCCCTCCCTTCCCTCTGCTGCTGCTGGTTCGACTGTTCCAGTTGCTGATGCCACTGGTCCGCGTCTAGGCCAGCCACGCCCGTCCCAGAGGCTGCGGTCCCGTCAGGATCGGGTTCGTCGACACGGCGGGGGTGCGGACCAGGGATGTATGGATAGCCTGGCCAGGTCGACGGAACCGACCCGGCTTTATGACCGAAATCATATAGAGTTCGTATGTTATTTCATGTTTACCGCCCCCCAAAGAACAGGCAAGTTTACTTGCATGGCGTTCGCCGTCCCCTTCTTACATGCGTGAATTCCGCGAGTGCAAGTCGTTTGCGGCCTGCTTCAGGTTCAGGCCCCATCCCCGTCCATGCAAGCAAACTTGCTGGAGTCTAAAACACTGCCTCTTTATAATTGTAGCGGGGGGGACCAAGTCCCCGGCCCCAGGAGCGGCACGTTTTGTCAAAACTCCCCCCGGTCACCTTTTTAGTTCCCGCGGGGTGGGGCGATGCTTTTCGGGGGCATTGCGGGGTTGGGCCCGCCGTTGAGGGGGGGCCGCAAATCAGACAGCCGTCCCAGTGGCCCCAGACGGCCCCGAGCCACCCCGAAGACGGTCTCCAGGGGTCTCGGACGGCCCAAGAAGCTTTCCGAACGATCCAACAGGCCCCCAAGGCGACCAAAGAAGGCTCCAAGAGGACCCCGACGTGTACCCCAAGAGGCCAAAGTTATAGATTGCTCGTAGGTTGTTGGAGGATTTGTACGTTCTCACCGCTTCGGGCTTCCAACGCTACTAGACGGCTAAAGAGGCGCCCAAGGCCGCCCCGAAACGGCCCAACTGGGGCCCAAGAGGGGCCCAAGACGGCGTCAGAGAATTCTCGGGAGCCCCGAGATGACTCGAGGGGACCCCAGAGCTGCCCAAGAGGGCCCCAAGAGTGGCAACACTTTCTTTGATCCGCGGGTCGAGAGCGCACCTCTTACGGTCGAAGCCAAGCGGGCCGCGCACAGCTTGACTTATTAACGAGACGGGGGCAGAAGGAGGGGCTTCACATCAAGGCCAGGAGGGGGCAAAGCCCCGAAATCAGGCGGTGCCGAAGACGATGTGCGTGCAAAGGAACGCCTTGGACAGGAACCCGGCGGCGAAGTACTGGAAGAAGCAAAATGGTGTGGTTGGTGGTGCCGTCAATTGCCAAGAGTGGGAACACGAACCCACAATTCTAGCCCTCCCCCCCCCCAGTCCCCCTGGAAGGCCATAAGAGGCCCCGACGAGACGCCTCGAGGTCTCCAAGAGGCCCCCAAGAGGCCCCAAGAGGCCCGAAAGATGCCCCAAGAAGCTCCAAAACAGCTTCCACCAGGCTTCACGGCCTCCCTCGACGAAGTTCCTGAGAGGCTTCCCATGAGGTACCAACGAACACCCAAGAGGCCTCTGAAACACAGCCCAGGCACCGTGGCGGGATGATCCGAAGGCCAACACACACAAGCACACACACATATATATGTATGTATATGTCCACATATACTCATACCTACATACATGCATACATACATGCGTGCATACATCCATACATACATACATACGTACATACACACATATATGCATACATGCATGCATGCACACGCACACTTTCACACACGCATGCATACATACATATATACATACATACACACGTACACACATAGATACACATGCATATATGCAGTCATGCATGTATACATACATGCATACACACATGCATACATACATGCACACATACACACATACATACATACATACATACAAACAAACATACATACGTACATGCATTCATACACACATACACACATTCATACCCACATTCAGACATGCATGCATGCATGTATGCATGCATGCACACATACATACATACATACATACATACATACATACATACATGCATACGCACATATCTACACATGTACATCTACATATACATATACGACTACAGTTATATACGCGGATATATATATAACAGACGTGCACCCATTTTTTAATCCATACACATATCTACATATACATATATGACGTACAGCCATGCTCGTCTACGTAAGATTACATATATATATATACATATTCATTCACGTACAATACATACGTACATGCGTGCGTGCACAAATATACACATATTATGCATAGAGAGCCATGCACACGCAGATATTCTGTATGTAGACATTTGTAATCTATACATACACGAAAGGTCCCGGCCTCCAGGGAGGGCGGGCCCCGCTTGTACAGAGCGGCCCCCGCCCTCTCTGGGGGGCTCCCCTGGCTGGCCCTCGGTGCTCCGAGACGGCCACAGGGCGTCCCACGATGGGCCAAGACAGCCCCCAGGGTTCAGACGGCCCAGGACGCCTCCAGGAGGCGCCTGGAGGGCCCCTCCTGGGGGCATGTTGAAACAAACGTTCAGCCAGCTTGTGCTCGCTTGTGCGACGCTAGAGGCCATCTTGGGCCACGTGGGTCCCGCTTGGTGCCATCCTCAGCCCAAAAGGGCCTCCGGACACCTCGCGACTGGGCCCCTGCAGGCCCGGGCGGGGAGCGCCGCCTGGCCCCCTCCGGGCCAAACCAGGAGCCCTTTTTGAAGCCCGGGAAGCACGCCGAAAGCGACTCGGCGAGAAAGCCCAATTCTATTGTTTCCCGTAGGTGTTTGAAGGAGTCTGGCGACATGGGCGCCTCCTGGGGATCCCCTGGGGGCCTTTGGGGCGCTTGCTTCGGAGCGGTCGAGCCTCTTCTGGGGCCATCTTGGAAGCCATCGGGAAAATGATCGTGGATGAAGGGGGATTCAGGCAGGAGGGGCATCGACGATCGAGGCCAATAATACCACCGAAGGCGCATTCGGAGCAGGAAGAGGAGGAGGAGGAGGAGGAGGAGGAGGAGGAGGAGGAGGAGGAGGAGGAGGAGGAGAAGGAGGCGGAGCAAGGAAGATCAAGAAAGATACAATAAGGGGGGAGAGGGGGAGGCAAAGGAGCAGTAGGAATCAGAGCCAGAGTAGGAGAGGATCTCCATGTTCAGTTGGTGTAGAAATGCATGCGCGGGTGCGCGGTGATTGGCCAGAACTTGAGCCCGCGCGAAGCGCGCGACGGTCCCGATGCACCATGTTTCGGCTCAAGTGACGTGCAATGCGGAGCCAGACTCGGGCACCCCAGTTCTCCGTTCATCTCTATCAGCCCCAAACCACGTGTCGCAGAAGCTCTCAAAAAAACTTACACGACATCTGGATTACCATATCAAACCATATCAAAGGGCGGCATGTCCCACAACCAACCTTAAGAGAAGTCTCGTGTCAACCTGGCAGTACCCAACGGCAATGTTTGATGATAGATCCTCGAGCGCGACTAGAACCTAAGCGCGCGCGAAGTGCGCGTAGTTTGTTTGTTCGTCTTGCGTTCGATCATGGACCCTGTGTTGAAAACAATCATCCAAGTTTCGCACCCGAAACTATTGGACACCGCCAAAGCCCGTCAAAAGATCTTCCGCCGAAAACGCCTCGAAGACTGCCGAACACCGTCGAAGACTGCGCAGGAGCGATGGGTAACAAGGGTCCGTGGTCGAGCGCCCACTTCCTCGTCCTCTTTCAGAGCGCCCCTTGCCACCCCCACCCCCCTCGTCCTCACACAGCCGACAGACAAGATGCAAGGGGGGCGCTCTTTCTTGGACGGCGCCCCTCTGCCCTTTGTGTTTCGCGCTGTGAACACTGCAGGCACGCTCGGAGTTTTCCGGAGGGGGGGTGAGGAGGACAAGGACTGCGTCAAAAGCTTTATGGTGTTTGGGGGGTGCCCCAGGAGGTCTCAGCATCACAGAGACGGCCAAACCATTACAGATTGAGCACCAAGATCCATTGGCATCACATCCTTGTTCTAGATTGCATTCGGTAGCGTTTGCAACGCAGGCATCAATGATCAATGTCGAGTATCATATTGCATTGGATGCAACGGATGGTCGATGTAGGGAACCAGGGCACCCGTCAGATGTTTCAGCAGGCAGCTCAGCGTGCGCAGTTAGCAGCAGGTGGTGTGGAGGCAGTGCAGGTCGGAGGCAGCGCAGTCAGCAGAATCCATCTCGCGACCATGCGGCGATCATAGCGGCTGAGCTTATTGGTTCGAGCTTTTCTCCAGACGGGGGAATGATGGGGATTGCCGGGGTGAGGGCGCAGGGAGAAGGGCGGGAGAGATCTTCTCATTGAAGGAATGCGCGGCGGAGGAGGCAGACGAAGAAGCAGCAGCACCAGCAGCGAAGGGGAGGTCATAGAGGATAGGGTTGGGTCAGGAGGGGAGGGAGAGGAGAGATGGGGAGGGGGAGTGGAAGGGTCGGGGGTAAGAGGGAGCAGTATGAAGCATGAGGGGAGAGGACGAGGGATCAGCAACACGAGGATGGAGGAGCGAAGACCACGGAGAAGGGAAGGAGGAACCATGATGAGCAAGGCGAAGAAGGCGTGAACAAGGAGCGAGGATTGTCTAGGATGGGTCGGGATACAAGGAAGATCGTGAGGAACCATACGTTTGAATAGGATTCAGATAGTGACGTGATTGTGCGAAGCGAGATGCAAACATACATACAGACATAAGCATATAAGAACAACCGCAGACGACCACACCATGAGAGCGCTAGGCTGTGGAGAAGGATTGTAAAGAAGCGGAAAATGCGGAGGCGGATGAGTGGTGGGAGGGGGCTAGAGGCAGGAGGACGATGAGGAGGCGGAGGAGCAATGAGGACGATGAGGGGTAGACTAGCACAGGATGGAGAAACAACGTGATGGGTTGGTGCATGATTGCAGCACCCATTGAGTCGAGTATGGATGGTCGCGGGCCGCACTCTTAATCGGTTGCGTTCTCCGTTCCCAAACAAAGAAACCATACCCCTCGCAGTTGCTGAGAAGAGTGAGGCGGCGGAGTCGTCTACAGTTTGCGAGGTTCTGCAGAAGCCCGCCGCAGGCCCCGTTGTTTTTACGAATTGCACAATTCGCCAGCCTCAGGCGTTGTATTTTTTGGCCAACGCAATGAGAATGCGTCGCGGGCGGATCGCGGCTGGGTCGCAAGCGGGTCGCGGGTGGATCTCGGGCGGTCGCGGTCGAGGACGACGACAACAGCAAACAGCAAACAGACAATAACAGTAATAATAGCTACGGAAGTCCCTTTCATGCACGCACCATGGGATGGTGTGAGACGGCTCGCCCGTTGAGAACGAGCACGTGGAGAACGAGGATGACGATGAGGAGGACGACGTGGAGAACGAGGATGACGAGGAGGAGGAGGAGGAGGAGGAGGAGGAGAAAACGGGTAGGAGGAGGTGAAGCGAGGCGGGAGGTGGTAGAGGGAGCTTGAGGAGAGGGAGAAGAAGAAGAAGCAGGAGGGGAGAACCAAACGAGGAGTGTGATGAGGAGGGAGAGGCGGGAG
This sequence comes from Prorocentrum cordatum, assembly GCA_963575745.1. Classification (NCBI taxonomy): domain Eukaryota; class Dinophyceae; order Prorocentrales; family Prorocentraceae; genus Prorocentrum; species Prorocentrum cordatum. The sequence goes on along the minus strand of CAUYUJ010012658.1, from coordinate 258,781 downwards.
GAGGACTGAGCAGTGCTGGACGGACGAGGCGGAGGCATCCCCGCCCAAAGTTCTCATCTATCACTCCTCCACGCCGCCCGCTCGCGCTGACGCTGGCGCGCGGGCGCCCGCGCCGGGCAGGCCTGGCTCCCGGATCCCATCCTCCGCTTCTGCGTCTCGAGGACGACGGGGGAGGCGGAGGAGGAGGAGGAGGAGGAGGAGGAGGAGGAGGAGGAGGAAGAGGAGGAGGAGGAGGAGGAGGAGGAGGAGGAGGAGGAGGAGAGAGGAGGAGGAGGAGGAAGAGGAGGATGGGCAGGAGGAGGAGCAGGAAGAGGAGAGGCAGCAGATGGCGGTTGGGAAAGGGAGGGGGGAGGAGGAGATGGAGCAGGAACAGCCGGGGGGAAGAGGAGATGGAGCAGGAGGGGGCTTCGCCACCGCAGTGCTAATTTTCAGTCGGGCATGTCCCTTTACATGGTAAGTATTCAAGACTAATTGTGTTAAGTAGTATGGTGGCGATGTTTCGTGCTCTCATGACTAGTCCAATTTGTTTGACTATGTTTGATGTTCCTTCAAGACCCGCCTGAAGTAGGACATGCCCGATCTAATGCGAATAATCTCGCACTCGTAGGCTTCTCCGATGTTCCGTTGTTCTTTTCGCCTATATCTTACTTATCTGAGTGCAGTCGAGTTGCACCATGAAGTTTCAGAAGCTACTCTCCTAGCTGTCCCAAGTTTGCCAAACGTGAAAGTCGGAGGAGAGGGAGCAGGAAGGGGGATAGGGTCGCCGTCGAACGTCGGACGAAGCCTCTCGCTGTGCTCGCACGCAGAGGGATGGGCCAGGTGGCGCGAAGACCATGTCCGCCACCAGCCACCCCACACCTGAAGTCGGTACTACGTGCGCGTCGCCACCCCCAGGCGCGAGACGCGCACAGAGAAATCTTATGGCGTACACCCCCGTGGCGGGCACTTTCTGGCCACACCGCTCGGGAAATGACATGATACAAGATGTTTGTACGATGTGCTCGGGTGGGACGCACGCCTGCGAGGACACATAGTACGAGTAGGGTCCTATGACATTCGACGATTCCGTCGCGAGGGCGGCGGCGGGATCGTGGATTGGTCTTCGGGGGTACCTCGGCTGGCGGTGGATGTGGAGATCTTCGGGCTCCTCGGGCCCAGATATATCTATATCTAACGCCCCTTGGGCTCCCACTGCCCTGGAAAAGTCATGCAACTCGCGCGCGGTCCATGTCCCCGCGCCCCTCAATTTCACTGTTCGCGCGGGGCGATCAGATTATGCCTCCGTCGGCGGCGGCTGACACTCAACGTGGAGATCTGGGGCCCGGGGGTGGGTGGGCGGGGGGGCATTGACAAACATGCTGCATTATTGTTCCAGGGGCCTAGAGGACATCGTTTCTCCAGCCGGCGGACGTGGAAACATCCACGCAAAGCAGGGGTCAGCCTCGCCTCGTCAGCGCACCGCGCCAAGGGAGGCCCGACGACGCTTTCGGCGCGCGGTGCCTGCCAGCGACGCGTGTCTCCGCTTTGGGGGAGTTGTGAGCGCGGTGCCCCCCCGGCGCTCTCTGTGGATCGTCGAGGAGGAGTCGGGGATCCCCAAACTGCGCGGTGACCAGTCGGCCTCTGCAGTGGGAGTGCCTCGCGTGCCGCCTGTGCGGCGGGAAGGCCCTGGTCATCCTGCCGCGGGCAGCCGCGCTGTTGCTGCTCCGGGCGGCGCGCGCTGTGGGCGCCGACGCCGCGTGGACAAGCCGCTCTGCGGGAGCGCCTGGTTGAGCGGGCCGGGGCGCCCGAGTAATAAGTAATTGCTCGCGCGCGCGGCCATTCCTTGCCCCACCTCCCCCTCCCCGCCTGCGCGTCCTTTCGCTCGTGCCACAGGGCTTCTTTTGTACTTGTTGAGGTTTGGCGAGTCTGTGGGGATTCGGGTCCACCGCACGGTTTTGGGACCAGGGTCGTTTTTGGGGGACGTCTCGGGCGATCGGGGCCTACAGCGTCCCAAGACCGGGCGGTGACGGACTGTGCGGTGAGGTCTCTTGGGATTTTGTGGTCACCGCGCGGTTTTGGGACCCCCCAAATGAGGAGACGAAGATGGAGGAGAAAGGAGGAGCGATGATGAGGAGGAAGGGGTATGAAGATGTTACCGGGGAGATGGAGAGCTGGAGTGAGAGGAGGAGGAGGAGGAGGGGGACGAGGAGGAGGAAGAGGTCTCCAAGACAACTCCAAGATAGCCGAAGAGGCTTCCAAGAGGGCCCTGGGCGGCCCACGAGGGCCCCAAGGCGGTGCCTGAGGCGCCCAAGACGGCCCGAGAGGGCCCCAAGACGGCCCCAAGAGAGGCCCAAGAAGGGAAGCACGAACCGAGAATCCGAGCTTTCTACCCCGAGAGGTTCTCGGGAAGTCGCAAGAGGCCCCCAATCGGATCCAAGAGGCCCCCAAGAAGCTCCCAAGAGGGCCGACGAGGTTCCAAGAGATCTCCCAAGGTGGCCCCAAGAGGCACAACTCATTGTTTTACGATTGGGCTTTGACGGGCTTTAATGTTTTCGGCCTTTTGGCATCCCGATGCTCCAAGACGGCCCAAGAGGCTTCCAATCCCGCTCCCATATAAAGGAAGAGCCTCCAAGAGGGCCCCAAAACGGCCCGCGAGGGCCCCAAGACGGTGCTTGAGGCGCCCAAGACGGCCCGAGAGGGCCCCAAGAGCCCCAAGAGAGGCCCAAGAAGGGGAACGCGAGCCAACAGCAGAGCGTTCCCCCCAAAAGACCCACAGGAGGCCGCAAGAGGCCCTCAAGTGGTCCGACGAGGACGCCAGAAGCTTCCCGAGGGCCCAAAAGGCCCCTAGGAGACGTCCAAGAGGTCTTAAAATAGCCCAAGAGTGCCCTCGATGCGTCAAAACTGCTTCAAGGAGGCCCCCGGGAGGCTTCCGGATTGCCTCAATCTGGCCGCAGGTGGTCTCAAGTCGGGCCTCCACGCAGCCAGGACGGCCAATGACGGCTTCAGATTGCAGAGCCGATGCCCCCAAGGGACCCTTAGACGCCCCCCCCAAGAAGCACCCAAGAGGTGCCTCCAACAGCCAGTTGACGAGGCGTGCGGAACACCACAGAAGCTCCGCAGATGCCGTCGCGCGCCTGTGCTTGATAGCGACGTCCAAGATCGTCCAGCGCCCCTCCGGCCTGGGCTGGAACCTGAGCGCGCGCGAAGCGCGCGCGATGGTTCTAGTATATATATATATATATGTATATAGATTGCCACCCTTACCACTACCACAACTACAACTAACCTGCCAGTTGCCTAGTACGGTCAATGTTACTACCATCGCTACCCACCACTACGAGTACTACTACCATTGCCACTGGCTTGCTATTTTTTGGTGTGATTACTACCACCACCATTACCACCACTGCCGCTATTCCCACTACCCTGTTGTTCCCCCGCGATCTCTACGACTACAACAACAACAACAACAACAACAACTACTACTACTACTACTACTACTACTACTACGATGACTACCACCACTACTACTACTACTACTACTACTACTACTACTACTACTACTACTACTACTACTACTACTACTTATACTACTACTACTACTACTACTACTACTACTACTACTACTACTACTACTACTACTACTGCTACTACTACGACGACTACGACGACTACTACGATTACTACTACTACTACTACTACTACTACTACTACTACTACTACTACTACTACTACTTCTACTACCACAACAACAACAACTACTACTACTACTACTACTACTGTTGCTACGACTACTATTGCTGGTACTACACATGCATACCATTACCACTGCTACCGCCACCACCGTTCTTGTCCTTACTACCACCTCCGCCACTACTATTGATGTTGCCACTACTGCTACCCCCATCGCCACCACAACTACCACTCCCCTGCCACTTCACTATTACAGTCAATGCTGCTACCATCCCCACCCACCAATACGAGTACCACTACCACTACCACTGCCCTGGTTATTGTTATTACCATTATCCTTCTGTTCACCCCTCTGCTACTAGAATAAGCAGTACTACTACTACTACTACTACTACTACTACTACTACTACTACTACTACTACTACTACGACTACTACGACTACTGCTACTACTACGACTGTACTACTACTGCTGCTACTACTACTACTACTACTACTACTACTACTCGTACCACTACTAAAACTAAAACTACTACTACTACTACTACTACTACTACTACTACTACTACTACTACTACTACTACCACCTACCATGACTACTGCGACTACTATATTATGTTCATACTACTGCTACTACTAGTATTCGTACTGCTGTTGCCACTGCTACCACGACGCCGCCGCCGACGACGACGACGACCACTACTACTACTACTATTACTTTTATTTTTCCGGCTACTCGGGCTACTACTACAAAAGCTGCTACCACTGTTACTATCACTACTGAACGGACCCAGCTACTCCTGTTGCCCTGCTGCTGGTATCACTACTATTGCTACTACTACCACTTGTACTGCTACTACTAATATGGCTGTGGTCATTTTGTTACTGCTACGACTACTTTCACGACGCATATTTCGAATACGATTGTTACTACTACTTCTACTACTAGTGCTGCTGCTGCGAGAATGATTCTTGCCACGACGATGACGACTACTATTGCTACTACTACTACAACAACAACTACTACTACTACTATTACTACTACTACTACTACCACTACTACTACTACTACTACTACTACTACTACTACGTCTACTGCTACTACTACTACTACTACTACTACTATTACTGCTGCTACTCCTACTCTTACGACGTCTATTACTATCACTACTACTACAGGTGCTATTACTATTACGACTACTGCTACTATTATTACTATTACGACTACTGCTACTGCTTCTATTGCTAGTACTACTACTACTGCTACTACGCAGACTACTACTACTACTACTACTACTACTACTACTACGACGCTACTACTACTACTACTATTACTACTACTACTACTTCTACTACTACTACTACTTCTTCTACTACTACGACTTATACCACGACTTATACTACGACTACTACTACTACTACTACTACTACTACTACTACTACTACTACTACTACTACTTCGACGACCACAACTGTTTTCCGACCGCTACTATCACTACTCCTACTGCTACTGCTTCTACTACTACCACTACTACTACTACTACTACTACTACGACTACGACTACTACTACGCTTACGACTACTACTACTCCTACTACTACTACTACTACTACTACTACTACCGCTACTACTACTACTACCACTACTACTACTACTACTACTACTACTACTACTACTACTACTACTACTACTACTACTACTACTACTACTACTATTACTACGACTACTACTACTACTACTACTACTACTACTACTACTACTACTACGACTACTACTACTACTACTACTACTACTACTACTACTACTACTACTACTACTACTACTACTACTACTACTACTACTACTACTGCTACTACTACTACTACTACTACTACTACTACTACTACTACTACTACTACTACTACTACTACTACTACTACTACTAGGCCCAAGGAAATTGCAGGACGGCCCCCAAAAGAACTCAAGAGCGCCCCAATATCACCCTCCGTAACGGGTTCGGCTCAAGGCCTGGTTGCCTAGTGGTCCTGTTCGCACCGCGCTTTTCAGGAACTTTTTGGCAACGGTGCGCTTCGGCCACATGTGGGCGCTTCTCTCTTCCAGAGAGGACTACCCGACTAATCAGCCCGACGTCCCGCAGTTGCCAACTTCGCTGGTGAGCCCCGTCGAAGCGGCCTGCGACTCCGACGACGCTTCCTCGGAAAACCCCAAGCGTTTGTCGGAGGCGACGCGCTTGGCTCAGGGTCCGTCCACCTGCGCGCCCGGGGCCCCAAGTGCGTCGCAGACAGTCTGGACGACTCCACCAAGTACGCCGCGTGTGCGCTCTGGGGTGCCTGCAGCGCCGCCGTCTCTGCAATTCGGAGAGCACCGTGCAGAGCCCTTGCTTTCGGCCCTCGAGCGAAACTGCACGAAGCAAGTGCGCCTCGCCATCGAGGCAGACCCCGAAGCAGCCAAGGAGCCGTTCTGGGACAGCCGCTTCGAATGGCCGCTCTGCGCCGCGATCCGGCTCAGGTGCAGCGTGGAGGTGGTCCGGCTGCTGATCGAGAACGGCGCGGAGGTCGGCGTGGCGAGCGTCGGCGGGCAGTCTCCTCTCCAGCTGCTCAGCACGGGGACGGAGGATCACTTCATTGACTTGAGGGGAATGCCGAACACTCCGCTGGGCGCCGCCGAGTGGATCGAGAGTATGCGCCAGTCCACCGCGCAGTTCGAGCTTGGCGTGGCCACAGCACTGCTGAATGCGGGCGCAGATCCAGCGGCGCACCACGGCGACCCTCGGATGGGAAATTGCTCGAGTCTGGAGCTTGCACGGCGCTCCGGGAAGTATCATTTAACAGATCTGTACGAAGCCCATTCCCGTTGCTGATTGTCTTACCCAAGCCAGGCCATCGCGGGAGCGTGGCGCCCTCGAGCTTGCCTCAATGGGGCCCTGGAGGTGATGTGCGGTATCGACTGCCCAGGCCCAGGCCTTCGGACCCGACATGGAACCGCTTGCCTACAGTTGCTGCAGCTTGTGCCAGGTTGGGTTGCTGGGCCATGCATGTCTTCCGCACCCGGCTGCATGTTTTTGCATTTCGCCTCTTGCTCGGGTGCCGAGTCGATCGACGGAGACGTCCCCTCCTCTCGCATCAGTCACTTCTGGACCGTGCATGTCTTCTACACCATGCTCGGCCTCGATGCCCTTCTGCGCCATGCATGTCTTCGCACCAGCTGTATGTCTTTGTAATTCGCCTCTTGGTCGGGTGTCGAGTCGAGCGGCGGACTCGTCCCCTCCTCGGGCAATTACTTCTGCGCCGTGCATGTCTTCTACACCATGCTCGGCCTCGATACCCTTCTGCGCCATGCATGTCTTCGCACTAGCTGCATGTCTTTGTGTTTCGCTTCTTGGCCGGGTGTGAGTCGAGCGGCGGACTCGTCACCTCCTCGGGCAATCACTTCTGCGACATGCATGTCCTCTACATTTACCTTGGCGACCGCCGTGCGGAGCGTACACCACTCCAGGCGGCTCTTAGGTCTGTGGATTTTCCCAGAGTCAGGATGATCGCGGCTTGTAGTTTGTAGGGTGAGGAGACGGCAGTTGGCTGATATGTTGATCATGTTCTGCCAGAAACGTGGTCCCATATTTACCCGTCTTCGCTCGAGATATTGATCTGTATATCTCTTCGCTCGAGGTATTGCTCTGTACATTAGTAGCTTGGCCAGTGCACGCGTGAGCGTACACGGCGCGTGTTGCTCTCGGTGCTTGCACAATTTGCATGTCGTAATTGCTGGACTTCTTTCATGTGCAAGTCGAAGTCGTCTCCAGTTGCTCGCTCCTTCTCCCTTCCCGAATCCGCTGCAGAGTAAGTGCCTCTGCTGATGTCTTCTTCCGTTGCCCGCTCTCTCATCATTCTCTGTTGTAGTCCGTTCTCTCAGGAGTCCCAACGTTTGTTTCGCTTGAAGCATCTGCTGCGTGCAGTGGTTTTGGTGTCGGCACCTTGTGGGAGGATTGCAGGCAGGTGCGCCGGCCCCACTGAGTGGCTTCCGCGAGTGAGTTGCGACCACGGATGTCCACTGCTTGGCCAGAGGGTAGTTAGACTGCGGTTCGCGATGCGGAACTTGGTTGCTTCATGCTTTGGAGTTCGCCCCAGACTGCAGAACTTCGATTCTGAAGACGATTAGGGGAACACGGCATTCCCTCATAATTTAACGCAGTGGCATGGACCTTCCCTTCTCAGCTCGATGCCTTCCTCCCATCATGCTCTCACATCTTCCCTCATTTACACTTTTTAATAAATACTCGCTCGGTGCCGTCCCGGGTCGCTAGATTGCGGTAAGTGTATTCTTGCATTTTACTTCGCATGGGCGAACAACGTTTTCGGGTTGTTGGTTGAGGCCTCCAGACTAAGAGGAATAACAGGTGGGGAGGAGGGCACGCTGATTGCCGCAGCAGCGATCGCACCATTGATCTCGCGCCTCGCGCAACATTTGAGATCCGATGTTGATTCCTAGATAGCGAAGCTTACGAGCCAGGGCCGCGATCCCTCCCTCTCCCGCTCTACCCGCCCTGATCCCGACTGACTGGGATGGTCTCCTTTTGCGCTCCTCGAATCGCTCGGGCGCTGAGCCATCCAGCATTCTCCCTGGCGCCCGCCTCGGGCTCATCTCTCCCCCCTCCCCCTCCGTTCCCATCTCCTCGCAGCCCTCGTCCAACTGTCCCACGAGCTCGGCCAGCAAGCAATAGACCAAGCCTCGTCGCATGAGCGGAGGCATCCCGAGGTCGGCTCGGCAGAGGGGCACGGCCAGCTCGCACGGCCTTGCACACACTCCCGAGCCATCAGATTTTTCGCATGGGGACCGCGGAGCGTCTGAGGCGAGCGACCCGAGCATATTGCCAAGGTCTGGAAATGAAAAACCGCCCTGATGGCACCCCAAGAGGGCTCCAAGAGGCGCCTTTAAGCAAGCTCCGAGATGGCGCCCAGAGGGCATCCAGGGCCCCCGAGAGCGCACCAAGATGGCCCCAAGAGGTCCCCAAGAGGCCCCCAAGTGGCCCCCAAGTGGCCCCCGCGGTCGCTAAGAGGCCCCGCGGGCTTGTGCCCCCCACCCCCGCCGGGTTGTGGATCCCCGCTGGGCTTGT
>CAUYUJ010012658.1:125000-245000 GCA_963575745.1 Prorocentrum cordatum | reverse complement strand
GACACCGCCGCAGCATCAGCGATGCATCGCCGATGCAGCGCGGTCATCCGACCCCATCAGATCGGACCCCAGTTTGTGGAGGCTTCAAAATATGAGGTCAGCCTGCCAGTGCCCCACGGAAGGTGCAGATCCCCCCTGTGCCATGGGGGCCAACAGAAGGTTTGGGGCATTTTAGGGTCCTCAGAGGTCGACGAAGATTGCACCCCAAGATTCCTTACAGCAAGATGTCCTATCGCAGTCGTTCACTCGATGCACCGATCACATCCGATCTATGCTGCAGGCGGGTCCGTCGCAGCGTGCGCGTTGCTGTCTCGAGGACGTTTCCCAAACAGTGTGTTGCATTGGGGTTTTCTTACTTCTGGAATGTGCAACTGGGCGTGGGGCTGGTCTGGCTGCTATGTAGTCGCCGTCGCCGCCCCGACGCCGCCCCGTCACCGCCCGTCGTCTGGGTGTGGGGGTCGGTCTGGCGGCTATGTCGTCGCCGTCGTTGCCCCGTCGCCGCCTCGTCGCCGCCCGTCGTCTGAGCCTGGGGGTCGATCTGGTGACCATGTCGTCGCCGTCGCCAGTCCCTCTTCAGCTCGTCACCGCCCGTCGTGGGCTGTACCACATCGGCTCTCAGTTCTAAAAGAATAGTGCGATCTACCACCCCCCTTGGACTTGACGACCCCCCTTTCGCATTGCAATTTGCACACGGTGTTGCTCCATCGTCCATCCTACATATGTAACCGGATCACACAAGCTAAACCAGTATCTCCCCTCTCATCCTTTGGAGAATAATCAATGCGCTCACACATGTATCATACATCGGGATCCCTTGCGCGAAACGGTATCCCTCCTGCGCGAGTTTTCGCGCGCGCGTGCCGAAATCCTTCAAACACCTCAGTTCGTGTAAGGATTTCAAAATCGAGTATCCCGAAAACATATGAAACACATGGTTGTGAAACGTCATGCTTCGAGAAAAGCCTGCGCTTGCGCTTTTGCGAAGCCCGGAGGAAACAAACATGAGTTTCAACATTGTTCATACCATGCTACCGAACGGGCCTCTCGCGCGCGCCTGTCGACATCGCAAGAACGCCCTTGCGCGCGTGCTGACGCAAACAATCCGAGCAACAAACTGGACGAAGTCCACACGCGCGCGTCGTCGCGCGCGCATGCTGAAATGTTTCAAACATCTCAGGTTGCGTAAGGATTCAAAATCGAGTTGTCTGAAACATAGAAACAACACATGGCATTGCAACAACAACGTACAAACATAAGCCTGCGCTTGCGCTCCTGCGGGTTCTGCATAAATCCAGAACTTCAATCAACAGTTCCATTGAATTCGGCTCAACGGGCCTCTCGCGCCGCATGTCGCAATTATTCGTTCGCCCTTTCGCGCGTGCTGGGGGACACGATCCGTGTGAAATGATACCATGGGGGCCACTCTCGCGAGTCGGCCGCGCGCGCACGTCGAACTCCCTCCAAAACGTCTATCACCGACGCGAGGACCCCGTCATCGTGGTCGGCGTGATCAGCATCGGCAACGTCACTGGCGTTGCCGTCGTCGCTGTCATCATCGTCAACAGCCTCGCTGCCATCATCATCGCATCTACTGTTGTCGACGTTGCCACGATACCAAGTCCTTCCTCCCGATTGTATCCTCGTCCTGGCTTCGTCCCACCTTCCCCCAGGGGCCAGCTTGAGACGCTTGCCGACGGTCCCGGAGCCCAGAGAGGGCCCCCGGATGCCGAGCGGATGCCGAGCAATGTGCGCAGAAGCACCGTCCCTTGGGCGAGGGCCGACAGAGGCAGATCATCAGCGAAAACTTGCAGTTCCTCGCATGTGTGTGTGTGTGTGTGTTCAAAATGGAGGGCGCTTTTGAGGATGCCTTGGCGATGAGGTGGGGGCGTTCGTGAAGGAATGTGCCCAGGAGGCTTCGGGTGCTCATGGCCAGTCCACACCTGGAGTCCCACCAGCTTCCCGACGCTCCATCACTTGTCCAGTGGTTCCTGCTCCAACGCCCTCACCGTTGCGGGCGTGACGGGGGTGGGGGGGGCGGAAGGGGGCTGGTCACGTCACGATTCGCGCCATCGCCGTCTGGGAAGGCTTGGGAATTGGGTATCGTTTATCCGATCTCTATCCCCCGCGGCGTGGCCTGGGCTCCACTGGCCGATTCACCCCCCTAGATGGGGAAATCGGTCGTAGCCTTCGGGTTACGAGGGATGTATCCCCAACCGGGGGGGAAATTTGGTGGGGGTCTCGAAGGGGATGGGGATGGGGATGGGGGTCGGATAAACGATACTGAAGAATGGCTCATTCTCAGATGGCGGCGGCGCGAACTGTGACGTTCCTGTCGGGGTCGCGCCCCCGGCGAGCCGGCAAGCTCGTCTGCGGGCGTCCAGCCGCGCCGCTGCGGCCGCAGCTTATTGTGGCCCAGGCAGGCTCTCCGGGAGAGCACGCCGCGCGCAGGCCGCGGCAGGAGGGGCCCGCGGAGCGGGGAAGGCGGCGCTCGGTCGGGGCTCTCGTGACGGGGGGTCGGCGCCAGCGGAGGTCCGCCAAGCCTCGGAAGCTGGAGCATGTACACTACCAGTGGCCTGCTGTGTTTCATCCATCCCTGGACTCTTTGAGGGTCAGGGACGGCGTCGGGGTGGTGCGGTGTGTAGTTGTTTCCCCGTTTTCGGGGGGGAAGTGACGAACCATGTATACACCAGCATCCCGTATACACCAGGATTCGCTTTCCTGTGCGAGTTTCAGTGCAGGGCCAAAAAAAGCGTCGGTGCATATAGAGATCGGTTCCCTGAATCCCTTCGAGGTCTGTGCATGGGAGCCTTGGGCGGCGACATTGAAAACAGTTCATCCTGCACTGCGACCGCATTTGGGCCGTCCTCTCCTGCTCCTCCTCACCCCTCCTCTTCCTCCTGCCCCTCCCGGTTCTTCTCCGAGGGCCTGAGGGTCAGCCTTTGAGACCAACGAGTGTATGCGGTGACCCAGCACTCGTTCTGGCCAGCAGGGGGGGGGGGGGGGCACATTTGAGTTTCTGCGTTCAGGAAGGTATTTTGCCTGTTTCGGTCTCTGGAGACCGTTTTCGGGCCCTGGGGCAGTCAAAAACGGATTCGGGATGGGCCGCGGAGGGGGTACAAGGACAGATTTTTAGCGGATTGGGATTCCCCCCCCCTCCTGACAGATTTTCTCAGGGCCCAGCCAGTTCCGGCCCACCTTGCCGCCTCCAAGGTCAGCCGATCCTGTCTTGCGGGCAAGGTGCATATCCACATCCACGGCATCTTGCGGTTCCGGGCTCCCTTCCCCAGACACTTGAGGCGAAGTGGAGGAATGGATATCAATTTGGCTCCTCGAGGCTGGCTGCTTTTCCACACGCACTGCGCATCGGCCTTTTGGCGGCCCTGCCCAGACAGTCCAAGACGCAGCGGATATGGACGCAAAGCCTCGCCTACGCCTCTGGCTGACCCGGGTTTGGGAGCCACGTGGGGCCCCGCCCCGCTCCCCCGCCTTCGGCCGACCCCGGGCGCTGTTGAGCTGCTGGGCAGTGGGTGGCCGACCCCGGGTTCGCGACGAGGCCCCGGCTGACCCGGGTCTGCGCTCCGACCCGGGCCAGCGCGTCCCCGACTCCGCTCTCGCGCTGCTCTGGGACGATGCTGGGGGAGCTGTCATCTGGAGTTGCCCTGGGCCTGGGCATCCGGGATGCATCCGCATCCCCAATGTTTGAGCGTTTGCATTGGTGGGAGGCGGTCGTAATAATTCGGGCGATCGCTAACGTGGATCAAGGGGGCGTGGATTAGCGACGGGCCCCGTTTCCATGGAGAACCGTTGATTTCCGCCGCCGAGCGAGGCAGCACCAGCCGCATTTTGGGGAGGGCTCCTCCTCTTCCGATCCATGGATCTGGCGACCGCGCGCCAAATCCATGGATCGCTCATCCATGCTTGCGCGCCCCCGAATTATTCTATTTTGAGACGATGATGGGGGTGGCCCCAGACTGCCTGGCGTCGCGAAGAAATCACGCCGGCAGGCTGCTGGCGATGTTCGGCGTCGGGGGGCCCTCGCTGGGCCACGGGACCGTCCACGCACGGCCGTGGGAAGAGGTCTTATGGGCCTCCCGTGATCGACGCTGAGGAAAAGTCGGCGACGTCGGATGTCTTGGGCGGAGAGGGATGAGCAGGACACGCACGCACGTTCAGTATGCATGGCAAAAAGGGAGGGTCCCTTCCGCCTCCTCCTCCTCCTCCTGCTTCTCCTCCCTCTCCTCATCTTCCTCTTCTTCTTCCTCCTCCTCCTCCTCCGCCTCCTCCTCCTCTTCCGGTAAGGCGCATTTTCGTTCCCATTACCCCTACAATCATTGCTACCAGGGTAATGCTAGGCTCTCGCAGGCGCAGCGGGATGAGGAGGACAAGGTGAGGGCCACAAGGGGGATTGCCAATGCCGTTGTTCGAGTAGGGGATCGACTACAGAATTGGTTCAGCCCAGAATTGTTTTCCGTCGAATCTACGAGAAGTACGTAGAACGTCCAGTAGATCTACTGAATCTGCTATGTTTGCTTCGCAGACCCGACGGGAAAAAACACTTCTAGGGTAACTCAATTATGTTGTCGACCCCCTACTCGAATTGCAATCACCTCGAATTTCACATACATGGCCTTCGCGCTCGGCAAGAAGGTCATGGAATCATCATCCGCTACCTCCGTCTCATCAGCAAAGCTGTTATGGTACTCGCCGCCACGGGACAGCTACCCGTTTTGGTAGCCATCGCATCACCAATGTGTTATTTGTTTGGGATCGCGATTGGTTGTGATTCAAGAGGTTGACGCCACTCCGCCGACCGCCAGGAGAGGCGGGGAGTCAACGATTGAGGCGTCGTGGGTTTCTTGGGCGCTGTGTGGGGAATCTTGTGGGCGTCTTGTGAACTGTTTGGGGGCCTGGTGGAGCATATTGGAGGCAGTCTTGAAGTGTCTTCTGAGCATCTTGGGGGCCGTTTGAGGGCCTCGTCTGGGCCTCTTGGGGGCCTCTTGCGGCTTTTGGGGGGCCTCTTTTGAGCCGCTTGGGGGCTTCTGGGGGCAGAAAGTTTGGATTTTCGGTTCGTGTTCTCCTTCTTGGCTTCTCCAGGGGCCCTTTTGGGCGATCGTGGGCCTTCTTGTGCCCCTCTTTGCGCTGTCTTGGAACCCTCTTGGGCCGTCCCAGGGCCCTCGTAGGGGGTCTCTTGGGCAGTTTGGGGGGAGTCTCTGGGGCCTCTTGGACCGTCTTGGAGCGTCGGAAGCTCGAGAAGGTGATAACCCCAGAAGCACTTAAAACGTTCAAGGACAACCATGGTTAGTTCCCTCTCGGGGCCCTCTTGGGGAGGCTCTTGGGCCTTTCTTGAGACGTCTTGTAGGCGTCTTGGAACCCATCGGGACCGTCTTGGCACGTTTTTCAGGCCACCAACGGCAGCTTTGGACGCTCCCGAGCCTCCGGGAGTGCGCCGGCGAACCCGGAGATCCCCCTCCCCCTTGAACCGGATTTTGATCTCTGGTGGAGGGGGGACGGGGGAAGGGGCCACTGGAGGGGCCACTGAAGGAGCCCCTGCGCCCACTCACGTTCTTGCGAGAGGCTCCCAGGAGCGTGTTTAGAAGGGTAGCTGCTGGTGCGTGTGGGGCGTTCCAGGGTGGGCTGCGCAGTCGAGGGACTGGTGCAGTGCGGGCCCATGCCAAGAAACACCCCGCCTGCCTCCGGGGTGCCTTGGGTTTCTTGGGTTTCGATGGTTCTGCCATGGAAAGCGCGACGTTCCCACACCAACAGAAATCGATGGACGTCCTGGGGTCTCAGAGTTGGGCTTCTTGTGGAAGGCTTCTTCTGGTCGGGCCTCCGCTGCAGGGTGGACGTCTTTCTACTGCCGGGAGCGGGCGGAAGCGAAGCGGGGCCAGTCCGCGGGCGGAAGTCCGGGGAGGGAAGAGTGGCCTTTCGAGGGAATGCAGCGTGGTCCTAGTCCGAGTCGGCGGCGAGGGAGGGGGGGGAGTGAGAAGGAGGAGGCCTTCTCAGAAGCCAGCGGGACTTCTCAGAAGCCCTCGCGCCTTCCGAGAGCTGTAATTTTGTCTTCGGGGAAGGCTTAGAGCATTTCTCAGAACGCTCGGGCACTTCCGAGCCTTCTGAGAAGGTCTTCTCCGTCTCACTTCCCCCCCTCGCTCGCCGCCGATCAAGGTTTTCAGAACAGTCTGTTTTGTAGGATGTGACAGCTTTCCAGCTCAAGGGACCCTTTGGGAGGTCCCCATAGGGACCTGCGCTTGGGACATCTTGGAGGGCTCTTTGGCCGGTCTTCGATCTGGAACATTTGGGGAAGCAGTTGTTGGTCATCTGTTTTTTTTTCTGGAGGCCATGTTGATTGGATTGAAGCATTTTGGGCCGTCTTGGAGGCAATCTGACAGACTGGCAGCCCACAGAAGGCCCATGGTGAGCTCGTCCCTCCATCTCCAGGGGCCTGACCCCGCCCCCCCCTCAAGGGGGAACAACCTCGCACGCACTGAGTCCCCGAATGGACTGGCGGATGCTCATCGGTTGTCTGACGGATTCAGCTGTAGGCCTCTGCGGTGCTCGCTCCGTCCGAGAGGCCGCCAAGATCACCCCAAGACGGCCCAGGGGGCCCAGGGGGCCCCGGGGGCCCAGGGGCCCATACACATACGCTCGGTGCTTTCGGGCCCCGCCCCTGCCGGGAACGTGCGGCCCATCGCGGATCTGTTGGCCACGCATCGCCGTCTCCGAGTCAATGCTTCCCCGCCCGAGCCAGTGCCAGGCCCGCGACGCCCTTCTTTTGCTCGTAGCGCGGACCCCCGGCGGTCTCGACACCTCCCCCCTGGCGCGCTTTCCCGTCGGAGTCCTTCTGCGGCGGTCCCCAGACCCCCCGAGCGCCCTCAGAATCTGGTTGACCCGCAACGGGGTCCAGCGAAAAGGGGGTGGTGCAATAGGTCTAGGGCGTACACCACGTTCCGGTGCGCAAATAAAGCGGTGCGCCTTTCGCGTGTAATTCATTTGTTGCAATACAACGCAATACAATTCTCTGGCGCAATACCTTGGCAATACAGTTGCCCCCCCAACCTCCTTTCAGCTGGATCCCTTGTTGGGCTGAGAACGGCGGGAAACGTGTTGTTTTTTTTTTTGAAGTGCAAGGGGCTCTGGGGTACCCCCCTGATCGCACCTTTCCTTGACGACGCAAGGGGCTCAAGTTCCTTTGAAACAGCATAACGCTCGTTATGCGGCTGGGTAGGTGGGTGATTCCGCTTGCACATCACCTAACACGTTGCGCGCGCACTACGGACACCATACCTGTTCGCTAAAGGACAGGCGCTGCTGCAACGGGGGTGGGTGAAGCGGAGGGCGCTATCTGATCTACTGGGCGGGGAAATGCGCTGGAGGCCACACCACGCGCGTTACGTGTTCGAGAACGGACACTTCAGCTCCCAGGGGCTCTGGGGCCCCCCCCGGGATCTCGATCGGATCGAACCGGCGCTCCGCGAAGGTGAGGGCCTGCGCCCCCGCTGCCTGGCGAGCGCGCCGAGCCGCTCTCGGTCCCGACGGTCGCTGCTGCCGGCGTGTAACTATGTCTGGGCCTCCCGGGTGGGGTCGGAGGATCTCGCCGTAGCGTCGCTGCATCGGCGATGCGGCTCGATGTGGAACCCGATTTTCTCCATGCCGACGGCGCCGATGTCTCGCCGAGGTCGCCGATGCATCGTCGATGCATCGGCGACGTATCGGCGATGTACCGCCGATGCGGCGCAATCCCTCCGATCCCATCTACTCGCACCCCATTTAGGAGGCCTCCAGTATCAGGGGAGCGAGGTTGGTCCCCGATCGTGGAGCCGAAAGGGGCCCCCCGCGAGGAGGGGAGGATGGCACGACGCTGGCTGCTGCCTGGCGCCCTGGCGTCGTGCGTGGCGCTGTGGTGCCTGCAGTGGCCGTGGGACGCCGCGTGGGTGCTCCCCAGCAGCGCGGCGAGGACGGAGGGGGCGGTGCTCGGAGTCGGAGGAAGGAGCGGTGGCACCACCGGGAGGAGGATGTGAGGATCGCCGGGGTGTCTCTGCAGGCTCCTATCGAAGAAGGAAAAACGCCATAAGCATAAACTCTTGGCGCTACGCGCGGATCTCTTGGATCCGCCCAGGGCCCCCCCGGGCGCCGGAGCGCGGATCCAAGAGCGCGGAGCGCCAAAAGTGTATGTTTACGGCGTGCTTCCTTTTCTTCTATCCCAGATGGGGTCGGAGCAGATGGGGTCGGAGGATCGCGCCGCATCGTCGATGCATCGCCGATGCATCTCCGATGTCGCCGATGCATTGCCGATGCGTCGGCGATGTATCACCGATGTATCGGCGATGCGGCGCGATCCTCCGACCCCATCTGCTCGGACACCATCTGGGAGGCCTCCAATGTCAGGATGTCGTCGTCGCCATCGTGTCCGTCGTCGTGGTCCTCGTCGTGGCCGGCAGCGCCGCGGTCGCCGTCGTCGTCGCCGTGGCCACCGGAGGCCGAAGATTGCCACGTGATCGTCGCTTCTCTTTGCCCCCCATGCGATCGGAGGGCGGGGAGGCGGCGCCACCAGGGCCAGGGGGGTGCCACCTCCAACGAGGGGGGTCCGCGCTGCCACACCCCGAGCGGGGGGTGGGGGTGGGGGGGGGGGGACCCCACCGCCAGGGGGGCCCTCCCTGGCGCCTCGCGCTGGTAGCTTCGGCGTCTCCCTGCCTCGCGCAGGGCTGGGCTGGGCCTTCGGGAGCTCGCCCTCAGTGCCCGCCTGCGGGTCCCGTGAGCACCCGAGCGGTAGCGCGGTCGTCTGCCCCAGCCTCGCCCCGGAGGACAGCTCATCCCTCCTCTGACCCAGGCACGGTCCGTCCGCGCATCCTGCGCCCTCCTGTGCCATTCTCCCGAGCCAGGCTTTCCATGCTCAGCCTCTCGGGAACGATGCGCGGACGGACTCTGTTTGGTCGAAGGCGTTCTCGGGTATCCATCCGGGGCAACGTAAGACTCGCTTCAGCCGGAACTCGGGTTTGCCTACGTTGTTTGACGAGCGCGTCCTGGATTTTGACGGTCTGGTTTTCGTGGGATGCTTGCAGCGGGAGGTCGCGTCAAACTTAAGATTGGGTCTCGTTATTCTTATGGTGGCCCCGTCAGGCCAACCCGAGTCCCCCGTACCCGAGTCCTTCTGGCTGACCCAAAACAGGGTCCGGCGACAAAGGGTGCTGCAATAGATTTGTGAGGGTGCTATGCATTTGGGGCGAACAATACATTCCGGGGCGCAGATGTATTGCTGGATTTCCGCGTGCAATGCGTTACTTGCAGTACAATGCAATACAATTCTCCGTCGCAGTCTATTTGCAATACCATTGCCCGAAATCTATTGCACCACCCCCTTTCAGCTGGATACCCCTTTTGGGTTTGGAGGAGTCTTGCGTCTTCCCGATCCATCCTCCCGAGCCGTCAGTCGGTCCCGGGAGCCAGGAGTCCATTCCCGATCGGGGTTCAAGAGACGAGGGTAAATGCAAACGGGGGTCAGCCAGGGCACCAGGTCCTGCAGGATCCTGCGAAGACCCCTTCTGGCTGACCCTGGTTAGCTAGTCGCTAGTGGCCGCGAGGCGTCCGCGCATATTGGCTGACCCGGATGTGCGAAGACCTGCGTTGCATTTGTTTGTTCCTGCATTGTAGTTTCTTGGTTTCCTGGGTTTGAAGATCCCCGACCCGAGCCGTTCTGGGGACGGTCCCAGGGCGGAGGGACAGCTTCCAGAGGCAACAAAAAACATATTAAATCGGGCGTGCCCTCTACAGGCGGAATATTCGAGAAGAGTCTAACAATGGTTATGGGACGATTTTGTATAATTGTCAAAGTCTTTTTGGGCTATTTTCTTGTTTCTTCCAAAGCCCGTCTGTAGGAGGAGATGCTCGACCTAATCCAAGGGCGGGGAGACGGCTTCCAAAGGCTAAAAAGGAAAAGCCAGCCGTCGCGACGTGATTTAGGACGATGGGATGCCTGGGGCCCCTCCGAACGGACAGATTGGCCCCCCGGACCTCTTTGGGAGTGCGCTCCGGCCAGAATGTCCCCAGGATGTGGACCTGGCCGTGGCGACGAGGACGCCCCAGGAGGCTCCGGGATGGAAGAGAGGGAGGAGGAGGGAGAGTCGGAGGAGGAGGAGGAGGAGGAGGAGGGGGGAGGATGGGGAGCAGGAGGAGAAGGGGGAGCAGGAGGAGGAGGGGGAGGATGGGGAGCAGGAGGAGAAGGAGGAGCCAGAGGAGGAGGGGGAGGATGGGGAGCAGGAGGAGAAGGAGGGGCAGGAGGACGAGGGGGAGAGGGCTGAGAAGGGGGAGGAAGAGAGGGATGGGGAGGGGTCGTCCTCGACGAGCTCCAGTCCATCCCTCCGGTGCAGCTGCGAAAACCCTCCGTCTTCGAGTACCAGTGCAAGGTTTCCTTATGCAGGAGTCTTGCTTCCGTTGTGGCACAATGTTATTTGGATAGGAATCCCCAGTGGTACCATCAGTAGTGCTGAGAGTACAATGAGCTATCACGGTAGAGAGAGTTGTCGCGTCGCGTCGGGTCGCGGGGGGGGGGAGGCGTGACACATATATATATACATACATACATATACATACATACATATACATATACATATACATATACATATACATATACATTTACATATACATATACATATACATATAAAATGACCCGTGGATCTACATGGACTTCTGCATATAATTTTGCAGATTCGGCGGAAGAAACCATTCAGGGGTAAATCGATTATGTAGTCACATCCTCTGCTCGACGTCTGACTGTTGCTCTCCTCCCTCCGGCCCAGCACGGGCGCGAGCCCCGTCGTGGACGAGCCGCCGAAGTCGGGGGCCTTGGGCTGGCTGCATAATGAGGCGACCCTCTCCTGCGCGGACGCCCCCCCGCTATTTTTCGCCGGCTCGGGGCGAGGACGGGGCTCGTTTCGATTCCTCCGATTCGATTCGATTCGACTTCGATGGATTCCGATTCCGATTCGACTCGACTTGGGATTCCGATCTGGGCTCCGGTTTCTCATTTGAGGCATACTAGCTTGCCGATTTCCGACGATTCGATTTTTCCCGCCTCGGCTGCCGATTTCCGCTGATCCGATCTTTTTCGATTGCCGATGCGACTTGTCGATTCGATTCTGGGCTTTCCTGGAGGAGGAAGCGGGTGGTCGCAAGTGCAGGAGGCTGTCTCGGGCGGCCGCTGCTTGGTGACTGGGCATCTGGCCAGGCACTAGGCAGCGGCTGCTCCTGGTGGGCTGGTGCTGCACAATCTGTCATTGCGCAGGCACCAATTTGCAGTGTTTCTGTGCTGCAGTCTACAGGGGGAGTAGGAGGAGGAAGTAACGCCGGAGAGGCGGAGGTGGAGGATGTGGAGGGGGAGGTGAAGGAGGTGGAAGCGTAGGTGGAGGAGGAGGGGGAGGTTTGAGGCAGAAGTGCATGAGGCGTTGGCAGCGTTGGAGGAGGCGGGTTTCGAGAAGAGAGGCGGGGTTGAGAGGATGAGGCGGAGGTGGAGGAGGAGGAGGAGGAAGACGGGGTGAGGAGGAGGCCGAGGTGGAGCAGGTGGAGGTGGTGGAGGCCGAGGCGGAGGAGGAGGGGGCGGTGGTGGAGGATGAGGCGGAGGCGGCGGAGGAGGAGGAGGAGGAGGAGGAGGCGGATGTGGAGTAAGAAGAAATGGTGGATGAGGATGGGGAGGAGGAGGAACCGCAGGTGAAGGCGGTGGAGGAGGTGCAGGTGAATGAGGAGGAGGAGGAGGAGGAAGATTGAGGAGATGAGGAGGCTAATTCCTCCAGTCGTACCGAGATGCAGGTTCGGGTGCGGGCGTTGGTTTGGTTGAAGATGGCCAGAGGGATGTGGAGATCTGTGGATGCCTAACTGCATGCTCCGGATGATAATGAGCCCCCTCCCTCTTCAACCCTTCAGAGTTGATTATCTCTGGCCAAGACACTTTTGATCTGCGGTGGGGGCGCCAGGCAGGCCCCGTCAAAGCGCCGGCGGCCAGGGAGCCCCCGCATGGGCGCGCGAGTGCATCCGTACATCTAATGCACTCCGCGCACTTCGAAACACGTTTCGACACTCCGTGCATCCGCACACTCCGTGCACTGTACATCCGTAGACCGTATTTCCGTACACTCGAGCTGCCACTGAAAATGTTTGTTGTCCCCCCTGAACCCCGAACTCTATCGCCCCCGGGATGCGATTGTCGGGGGCTCATGGTCAGTGGAGGCAGCGGGTCCAGCTTCTGAGCTAGGCCCGGGGGGGTGGTAGTTAGTACAGTACCCAGCTCCTCTCCTCTTGGATTGGCCTCTGACTGATCGCATGCACTCAAGTTGGACAAGTGGTCGGACTTGCCAATTCAAGGGTATCCCGGTGTCCTGTGTATCGCCTCTCGTGTCCGTGTATTCTCGCGGCAAGGTTACTCTGGTGTTACAGGTTGTGTTGCCCTCGGAAGTCTCTTCTTCGCGTGTCCTCTCCAATCAGCTGTACTTTCCCTGACTTGGCGGAGGGATTCCCGTCGTGTGTTCCCCGAGGAGGTCTGGGGTGCAGCCCTCGAAATCTGGCCCCGGACAAAGGCGGAGGACAAGCGGAAGTGCGGCGCAAGTTTTGCAGTCGAAGCTTCGGGCGGCACGGACGGCCTTAGGAAGGCGCAGAGTGGCGCAGAACGGCCCAAGATTCTTTCCAGGACGCTTACGGGAGAGCCAGGATGGCCCTCAGGATGGCCGCAATGCCGTCCAAGACGGTACCCCAAAATGGCCTCAGAGGCCTCCAAGACGCCCCGAGAGGCCCCCGAGAGAGGACCCCAAGGGGCAGGTATCGCATGTTCAGCATGTTAGCTTCAAGTCGGGTGTGTCCCTCCACAGGAGGAAATTCAGAAATAGTCCGGAACTAGTATGGGGACTACAAGGTGGCAGAAAATAGTCAGGGGCGGTGGAGCAGAAACAAAGCGGGCAACCAGGGTGCAGGTGATCTCGTTCATTCATTGTTTTGCCGATCGGCGCGGGCTCAAAAACCTTCCTTCCCCATGGAGTAGATCTTGGCTGTTTTTTGGGCCCCTGTTTCGAGTGGGTGGAGTCTCCCCCAGAGGCAGCACTCTTGCAAACAGTCGCACTAAGGAGAGGTCCAGAGCCAGACCCCCCCCCCACTTCCGCCCAATGTCGAAACGCCGAATAAGAAAACGCTCACTTGACGGGACAAGGGACGAAGCGACACATGTAGTGAAACAAAGCGGGCAACCAGGGTGAAGAGAGAGAGAGAGAGAGATCCGAGAGCAGGGGAGGTGGCCTTGGAGGGCCTCGCGGGGCCCTCCCTGGGCCCCGCGTGGGGGCGAGGGAAGGAGGAGGACGAGGAGGAAGACGACGACGACGACCACGACCACGACGACCACGACGAGAAAGAGGAGGAAAAGGAAAAGGACCAGGAAAACGATGAGGGCAAGGACGAGGGCGAGGACGAGGAGGAGGAGGAGGAGGACTTGGACTTTTTGGAGCCCTCTTTGGACTCCTGGGGGAGATCTTGGGGTCCCCTTGGGGTTCTTCTGGGGGGCTTTGGGGTCCTCTTGGAGCCCTCTTAGGGTTCCCTTGGGAGCCTTGAGGGCCTCCTGGGGCCATCTTGGAGGCCATCGATCAAAAGGCCAACATCGCCTTTTTGGGGTGGGCCGCTCTAGGACCATTTTGGGGGCATCATGAGGCCTCAGAAGCGCAGAGGAAGCGACATGGCGAGACGAAGAAGGTATCTGATGCTCCTCAGGGTTTTGACTGTTGGGAGGGTCCTCGGAGGGCTCCGAGAGCACCTGGAACCGTCGGGTGGGCTTCGTCGGGCCTCTTGGAGGTATGCTGGAAGTTGTCTTGAGCCATCGTCAGTTGTGTTGGCCCATCTTGGAGGCTGCCTTGGAGCATCGCAGGCCCTCTTGGAAGGATCTCAGGCCATGTTGGGCGCTCTGTCACTTCGCGGCCCGCATCAAAAAAAAGGAAGAGGGGGAGGTACAC
The DNA here is from genome assembly GCA_963575745.1 of Prorocentrum cordatum. Lineage (NCBI taxonomy): Eukaryota > Dinophyceae > Prorocentrales > Prorocentraceae > Prorocentrum > Prorocentrum cordatum. Next base: position 231,027 of record CAUYUJ010012658.1, on the reverse strand, counting down.
TTCCCCGACAGGAAAAGGTTTTTGGAAGAGGAATCGAGGGTTGGTGGGATCACGTGTACATTTGTTCGGTATCCTCATACTTGTCCGCCTCAACTACCAGATTTCGAACCGTTCAGCATCGGCATGATTCGATTGGTGGGCAAGGATGATTCGCCATCATCTGGCGATAGCTACTCTCGGGGAGGCGACAGATAGTGAGATACGATAGGTCTATCCAGCTGCGTGCGGCGAGTTCCGCCACGCTGCCAGCCCAGTATTCTGGGTGGCGATTGATCGAGGGGGCACGGGAGGTCGTCACGTGTGACATCTCGTGTCCCCAGGCTTGGGAGGACCGTGATGAGGATGATGAGGATTATGTTCGGGATGGTGATGATGAGGAGGCTGAGAAGGAGGAGCAGTAGGAGGATGAGGAGGAAGGCTATAATACGTGACATCTTTCGTATTCGCTACTCGGGGGAACTCTCGAGGAACGCGTTCAGGCCGTCCTGGGGCTGCCCTGGACTCTTGAGAGGCAGCCATAGGGGGTTCCTTGGGGTTTTCTTGGGCCGCCATGGGGCCTTCTTACGTCGTCTTGGGGCTCCCGTGGGCCGTCTTGGGGCCCCGTTCGCCGTGTGGTGGGTGGCGGGGGGCCGTCGTGGGGCCGTCTTGGCGCCGTGTTGTGCCGTCGACGGGCCCCCCGGGAGGCGACGCACAGTTTTGTTATGAGGGAGCGTGGTTCTCAGGGGCAGGGGCGATGCACGCAGCGGTCTGCTACTGAAGCAGGGTGGCCCTCCCAAAAGAAACAGAAACCCTGCAGCACTTGGCATTCGACCGCGCCTCAACGTGTCGGGGGGCACGGTGGCGGATCGGGTGGCTGCGTTGGGTGAGAGGTGCCCGTCGGAGCACGACGACTCATGGGAATACTTGCATCTTTATGCTGAGTGCTTGGTAAAACATCAAACACAGGGCCTACAACCTTTCCATTGCTCTAATGCTTTAACCCCGAACGGCTGAGCAATGCCGGCCCTCATGAGACTCCAGTCTGCATGCTTGACGGATCATTATCCACATGTTCGCGTCAGCAGGCGTGGGAGATTTCATCGTGGTTGGTGCATTGAGTGATTATTTGCCACCGTTTTGTTACCATCTGAGGTGCATGTCGTAGGCCGTGAGCCTCATCTGCCAGGTGAGGTTGTCACCCATTGCGCAGAATAGGGAAGGGCACGCCGGCGGATTCTGAGTGGATGAGGCCGTCTGGTTCCAGGAGGCGTGCATTTGTCACGCCCGAGCTCTGCTCGCATCGGACAGGCACTCGAGGGGGTCCACTCGAGTGCCCAAGGGGGCCCCAGGATCAGGGCAGGACGGGGGGAAAATGCAGAGGGAGGCAGGACGGAAGATGAGGTCAGGAAGGGGGGCCGTTGACGAGGCGGACTTGCTGCCAAAGCCCCGAGATCTCCGCGGATAGCGGAAGTTCCAGGCCGCCCGCGACGTTATTACGTGTGCTGACCCCTCGCGCCTCTTTCTCCTGCACGCGCGGCCCCCACCGCATCGGCGCGCTTTCGGCTTTGATCAGTCCAGCGCACTCCGCGAAGGCCCGCGCTGAGCTGGACCGACCGGGGGTGCGCTCACAAGCAAACCGTGGGAGCCTGGTTTTCCGTCTTAACTCTGCCTTTAGCCGTCGGTTAGCGTCGACTAGCGTCTGGGAGTGGATGAGATAGCGTTCGTTAGCGTTCGTTAGCGTCCATCAGCTTCGATTTAGCGTCGATAGCGTCGGTTTAGCGTAAATCATCGTCGATTCGCAAGAGCTGACAAGATGGTATGGGAGGCTCCCATAAGTTGCCACCGAAGGTCCGCGCGTGTGATGCGAAGATCCTCTGCCAGCCATGTGAGCTCACAAAATGCACCCTCGGACGCGTCGCGGCCGTCCGCTCGCGCTTTCCTTGTGCCCCCCGAGGTGATCCTCGCGTCCCGCACGGTGCGCGGGGGCGGTTGGGCGCAGGAGAGGAGCCTGGCAGGTACGGAAGCGTGGCGGAGCAGGAGGTGGAAGAGTAACATGTACCCATACCTCTACCCTTTCCTTGTTTTCATCTCCCTCTACCCTTCCTCTACCCTCGTTTCCCCTTCCCTCGCTTCCTCTACCCCTTCCTCTACCCTTGGGCCTCCTCAAAGGCCCTCGTCGCCACCGCTGGATTCGCATCGAAATTCTAGTCAGAACGCACCCCGGGAGAGCTCCGGGGAGCATTGGTATCGGTACCTCTTGGGTTCCCCAAGGAGTGGGAGCACGGAGGGGGCGTGGGGGAGTGGCAGTGAGGAGGGTGCGGGGGCTCGGGAGAGGAAGGTGGACGAGTGGAGGGGGGAAAAGGGGGGGGGCATGAGGAGGTGGAGGAGGGGAGACGACGAGGAGGATTTTTGCGGAAGGGGCGAGGGTCAGAGGAGACGTATCCGTAACTGTCGTATCCGTATCGGTTGGGAAGACTTCATGTGTATATGTATATATACATACATCTACACACATGTATACATATATATATATATATATAGAGAGAGAGAGAGAGAGAGAGAGAGACAGAAGGAACGAAACAACGAGAGACGCAAACAACGTGTTTGTGTAAGCATAAGTATGTGCTTACAACGCGTTGATGTACACATGGATGTGTAACTGAGCAACCCGAGTTCAATACATGTATACATACACACGTGAACACATAACATGCACATGTAGTTGTTGAGGCTTATTATGTTTATGTATGCATACTCTGGAGGCGGACATGGAGAGCAGGTAATTCGGATAGCATCGCGTCCGAGCGTCTGCATCCTCCGCCTCCGTCTTCGGCCCCCCTTCCTCCGCATTCCCCCCTTCTCCCATACCTGCTGCTGCTCCGCTCCCTCCGTCTCCTCATCCCAGCTTCTCCTCCTCCTCAGGACGACGGGCTCCTCCTCCTCCTCTTCCTCTTCCTCCGCGCTCCTCCTCCTCCTCTTCCTGCTCGTCCCTCTCCTCCCCCTCCTCCTCATCCTCATCCTCATCCTCCTCCTTGTCGACCTCATTTCGTCCTCCTCCTCGTCTTCCTCGTCCTCCTCGTCCTCGTCCTCGTTCCCCTCCCCCCTCCTCGCCTCCTTCCCCCCTTCTGGGCGATGGGCGCTCCCGACCGCGCCGATGACGCTGCATCGGCACCAGCTGCCGCCGATCGCTCGGGGGGGCAGCAGACGAGCGCACCGGTAGGCCTCGCGCTCGGCGGAAGGGTTGGCATGTCACTCTGCAGGAGGAGTGTTCAGACATAGTCAAAACATAGTCTGGGGACGATTTGTATATGTATATACATACACATACATATTAGCTTTGTCTATTGTTGCGTATGTGTCAACAATCTTGCAATTGTCGTCCCAATTCCACCTGTAGGAGGACATGCCCGACCTGACTGTATAGGCCTTGCAATCGGCGGCCGGGTGGCGGAAGGCCAGCGGTGCGGCCCAGCAGTGCCACCCCCCCGACTAGGCTTTTAAGTCCGTCGTGTCCTTCTACTACAGGAGGGGTATTCAAACATGGTTGTTTTCAAATAAAAAAACAAAATTACATAATAGCATTACAACAAAACAGTAACAGCCAAAAACGATTGTTCAACGATGCTTGACTATTCGGGGGTAGTTTTTGATTACTCTATTTTGGTATCCTCCAAGATCCGCCTATAGGAGGACATGCCCGACCTGAGACTATAGACGTGAGAGCAACCTTTCGCGAGAGTGACTCTCGATCCTCAGAGGGCCCCCCGATATCGCTGAACGCGAAGCGGCAGCAGCGGCTTACGCGCGCCCCGGCTTTGCCACCCCGCGTCCCCAGCTTGGCCGCGCACTAAAGGTCCCTCTTGCCCAGGGCCACTCTTGCGCATACCCAGACATCCGACGTCTCGATTGTTTCGAGACACGGGCCCCCCGACCTCCCGACCGCTTCCCCGGGACCGGCTTTTCATCCCGAGTCGTCTTTGGACGGCCCCGCGGGGCCCGGGGGAGGGCCCCGAGAGGCCAGAAACACAGGAGAATCTCCGTCGCGATGTTTCAGAGACGCCCCACGTCTGGGCCGCCGAGGGGTGCGCGGAGGGCCGGTCGCGGGGGCGCAGACGAGAGCGCACGGCAAGCAGTGGCGAAGAGTCTTGGCTCGCCTGCAGGCCTACTAAAGAATGTTCTAAGGACCTTCTGTGGTCGGCACGAAGTGTTCCTAGGACACTTCTGGCTGAGACTGTCCCGTTTTCACACGTTGTGCACTATGTTCGAAGAACACGTGTTTGGGTTCTGAGAACCTGTCGTGGTAGGCCTATGGGGATGCCGGGACGGTCGCTCCTTGCTCGAGGGCATGCGGGGCCCCGCCCTGCGGCGGCGGGAGGCGCAGGCGGCCAGAGGCCCAGGGCTCCCGCGGGCAGGACTATAAGCGGTGGCTCTCGCGGCAGGGGAGGGCGGCGGGAGGCGGGCGGTGCCGCCCGGCAGTGCCGCCACCGATTGCCGGGGCGAAGGGAAGCCGAGCATTTGCTTTCTGAGCATTTGCTTTCTGGGCGGAGGGATCCAACGCATCGCAAAAATCAAGACGGACGTTTTTCACAGGTTTCGGCCTCTGGGGGCCATCGCCGGGCCTCGGGTCCGTCAAAAAACGACTCAGGATGACAAACCGGTCCTGGGGAATGGGTCGAGACTTCGGGGGGGGGGGGGGGCCGTATTGAAAAAAACACGACATCGGATCTCAGGGGGTGGATCGTTTGCCCTCTACACGAGCGGGTAAGAGCGAACGGGCGTTAAAGTTCTCGAGCGTTCACTTCCTCGACGGTTCGTTCTTACTGCTGTACCCCCTGCAGCCGCCCTGCAGGCGCCCTGCCGCGCTCGCCTCGGTGCCGGCTGCACTTGCTTTTAAAGTTGAGGCTCACGCTCGATCGATTTGGGGTTCCTCCCAAACCCGCCCTCCAACACGCAGGAGGGTACAAAACACACAGACACAATTAATCGTCGATTCCCCCGAAGATAGAGAACAGATGGGAAGAAGTGGGGGGAGACAGAGACCCAGAAATATGGGAAAACATTGGGAATCCTGTTATTTGTGTCTGTTTATTTGTGTGTCCCAGGGCCCCTTCACGAAAGCCGAGCATGTTCTTTGGGTGGAGGGCAGAGGGGGACATCTGAAACGCCGTTTCGATGGATGTTCGAGGTTTGGATCTGCAAGCAGTGAATCTGATTCACGGATTGATCTTCGATGTGCCAAAGCCCATATGGATTGCACCCTCAGCCCTCCATCCCAAGAAAATGCCCAGGAAAGGGGGGGATAGGGAGAGGGGGGGTTACGTAATCTGCTGCATGCAGCTGGTTTCGGCCCCGTCGCCGGGCCCATTCCTCGATACATGGGCGCCGGGAGGCGCTGGGGAAATCAGCTACGTGAGCTGATTCTCTACCCTACCATTTGCTATCCCCCCTTTCGTTCCCCCCGAGAGTGCACGTGAGTAGGGCATGTCCTTCAGCAGGAGGAACATTCCCAAATAGTCACAACAAACAAGTTAAACCAGAGAAAAACCCCCATATCCGTGGATGGTTTGAAATGGGATCGATAAAGGAGATCGACGGGAACTTGGGCACCCGGGAACGAACCCACCGAAATCGGACCAGAACCAATGACCAGGAACCCGGGAACTCAGAACCGGGAACTTGGGAACCCAGCCGGCCACGAAAATCGTCGGGAAATTTTCGCCAAATCATTAAATTTCCGTTGGGACCCCTTCACTGCGAGCATTGATTTGGGAATTGTCTGGGGACGATGGTTCGATTGTTTTTGACTCTTTTTGGACATTGTTTGGCGATGTGCCATTTTTCCTCACAAAGCCCGCCTGTAGGAGGACATGCCCGGCCTAAGGTTGGACGTGAGAGTGACCTTTCGCTGGAGTGTTTTTTGGTGCGGGCCCAACCCAGACATGATTTCGTCGTTAATAAAAGTCACGACGGCAGGTTCTTTGCCATTTTGAGCCTCCAGGAGCCATCTTTGGGCCCCAGGACCGTCGAAAACGATTCAGGATGATGAGCTGGCCCCTCGGAAAGGGTCTTGGCTTCCGGGAGCCGCGCATGGAATACATCAGAGCATCGCATGTTTGGGAACGGTCCGACGCCGCGCGGGTGCCCGCTCGCGGTCGCGACCAAAAGAAAGTCTGGGAACGGGGCCCCCCGATCGCGGAATGCGATGCGACAGCAGTGGCCTGCCCGTTTGGTGGTGGCCCTCCAGGGCCCCCTCTCGGGCCGCGCACCAAAGTCGGGGTCTAAGAGACGGGGGTCAGTGCGCACGGGGGTCAGCCAGGGCACCGGATCCTGCAGGATCCTGCGAAGACCCCCTCTGGCTGACCCGGGCTAGCGAGCCGCGAGGAGGCCGCACATATTGGTTGACCCAGGTTTGCGAAGACCTGCGTTGCAGGTTTTGTCTCTTGCGTTGCAGTTTTTTGGTTTCCTGCTGACCTGGGTCTGGATTGACCCGGGTCAGAAGATCCCCGACAAAGGTTACTCTTGCCTAGGCTACCACGTGCGTGTGGTCGACACGAGCGCGTTTCTTAATTGCTTGGGGCAAAATGGGAATTATGACCCCCGCCCCCCCCCCCCCCATAACGTAACGCCCCTCCCCCCCCAGTGCGCTTCGGGCACTGCCGCCATGCGCATCGGGCACACGGCGGGGGGGAGGCGTTACATTATACACCCCCCCTTCCTTAATGCTCATTAATCGCCGAAGATGAAGAAGCGCGCTCCACCATCGCAGGGGCGGGGGGTGCGCGAAGGCGGGGTCGAGGCACAGCCGCCGCCCCCACGCCGCTCGGCACCTAGACCTCCGAGGGCACGTTGTTGCAATCCAGCGTTAGGTCGGGCATGTCCCGCGACTGGGGGATTCTGGACGAAATTCAACATGGCAAGACAAATTCAAAACATATCGCCGGCTATGTCTTGACAAGCTTTTTGATCATTCCTTCTGTAGAGGACATGCCCGACTTAAATCCAGCGGTTTTTCCCCGACTTCGGCCTCGGGGGCCCGTCTGCCGCAGGGGCGCGGGGTGCTCGGAGGCGGGGTCGGGGCACAGACGCCACCGCACCGCTCGGCACCCTGACCTGCGAGGGCATGACGTGTTCTCATCCAGCGGTTTTGTCCCCGACTTCGGCCCTCATGCTCATCGCTCCTTCTCGTCATTCTCGTGTTTCCGTTGCCTCTCTGCACCAGTCACCCTCCGCTCGACCCGTCATGGTCACCGTTCCCTTCTGCTGGCAGTTATGTTGGCATGGGGGCGGTGGAGGCGTAAGGTGGGATGAGGGAGAAGCAAATGAGGGGGGGGGGCCGCTGGCGTTCCGATTCGATGCGATTCGATTCGCTGGTTGAGGCCGCGATTTCGGTTCGACTCGATTGGGCTCGGTTCGCTGGCATCGGCCAGGGCCAAATGGAGCCGGGCTCGGTGACCCGATTTCGATTCGATTCGGAACGATTCATTGTCGATGCGATCCGTTCTCAATTCGATCCGGCTTCGCGATGCGATTCAGCTCTGCTCTGGGAGGGGGAGCAGGGAGCAGTACGAAGACGAGGGGAAAGGGCAGAAATGACTAATGAGGAAGCTTCCAGTGAGGAAGTGGACGGAGATCAGCACCAGGGAGGGGAGGGGCAGAAGGAACAGCAGCGCAGGATGCAGGAGGTTCATGACGAAGGGCAGCACAGGGAGATGGCGGAAAATACGCCTTGGAGGCGGTGGAGGGGGGACACATGAGCAGGCGTGATAGTGAGGAGTACGGGATGGAAGGGGTACCCGTTGCCGTTGATGATCGGCTTCAATCTCTACGGCAACATCATGCTGCGCAAGGAGACCCCTGGCGACAGGCGTCCTGCTTCCACGCCGAGCCCGAGGGGGTGCTGCATTCTTCGGCTCTGTCCACCCCCCTGCTGTCGGCATCATCCTGTGCTGTGCAGTGGAGGCCCATGCCAAGAAACACCCTGCTTGCCTCCAGGGTGCCTTGGGTATCCTGGGGTTCGATGGTTTTATTATGGAAAGCGTGACGTTCCCACACCAAAAAAAATAGCATGGCGAAGGGCCCAACCATGCGCAGCTATGAATACCGCAATTCTGAATATCATCTTTGCCCGCGCTCCCTATGGGGCCACGAACCGTGCGAGGGGCGCGCCGAGACGCGTGGCGGGGCACGCGACGCGAGCGAGGACGATAGGTCTGCGTGCGAGAGACTGAGCGCGAGTGAGTATGATTGTGAATGAGTCCGCGTGCGAATCAGTCCACGCGCATAAGCGTCGACGCCCATGTCGGCGCGCTCTTCCCGAGGATCGCGCCCGCTTCCTTCACGTTCGTTTTTTTTTTTTTGTTTCTTTCTTTCTTTCTTTCTTTCTCTCTCTCTCTCTCTCTCTTTGCCCGTGCGCGCCCATGTCCGAGGCTGCGGGCGCGGCGCCACACGGGGCCCCCGCGACGCACGCTGGTCGCCCCGAAGGGGTCCTTGCGACGCGCGCGGGTCGTCCGCTGCGCGGAGCAGAGAGAATTGGCTCGCTGATAGCGGGCAAGGCTGTGGCCGCCGGGCAGAGAGACGACGGGGGCGAGCGAGGCTCTAGGCAGAGCGCAGCGCGGAATTCCCGCGGAACGCGGCGGCTTGGTCAGGGGCCGAAGAGGGGAGAGGGCACCCAAGCTGAGGTACTGATGCGTCAGCTGCGCGGGTATTTCTCTTCTTTGTTGTTTCTGTTTTGCTAGCGGCGCGATGCCGGACAGTAGCCAGGTCAGTTAATACCGTCGACAGTGACGGGAGGCTCTCGTTCGGTGCGTTGCTCGCTTTTCAAGGTCAAGCCTCGACGGATGAATATAAGTTAGGAATATAAATAAACTCGGTGATGCCCAGCTCCCTGGCGAGAGGGCCAGTCGCCTCACATCCTGCGCCGTCTTCGTAGGCGCGCTAGCCAACTGGCCTCCCGGCCTGCTTCCGCCGCCCTTCCGGCGCGGCCGACTGCGGGGGCTCCTGCCGGGAAAGAAGAACTCGCATATGCGCGGCTGACTCCGCTAGGGAGCAGGAGGGGAGGTCCTCGTGGCGCGTTTTGCGCGCTTGAGAAGCAGCGCGTAGAGCTCCAGCCGCCAGTCCGTCGTTTTTCTTCCTGCCGTTCCCCCCTCGTAGGGCTAAAGGCCGCAGGCCGCAACCCGCAACTCAACCCGCCACCCCAAGCAAACAAAACTAAGTCCAGTTCCTAGGATTCACGCCTGGGCGACTCGTCGGCCGCGAAGGGGGCGGCAGCGCGCTTGGGACAGCCGACCGGCCCAGGGGGGAAAGAGTTCCACGAGACGGAGAGATAGTGCGGAGAGAAGGTTTCCAAAACGTGTGAGGGGCGTGCCAAATAGGGCGGCGCCGCCATGCGGGCAGCGCCGCTGGGGCCTTAGATGGAGCTCCCCATGGGGCCACAAAGCGTGTGATGGGCGTGCCAGAATGGAGCGGCGCCGCCATGCGGGCTGCGCCATTGGGACCCAAGATGGAGCTCCCTATGGGGCCACGAAACGTGCGAGGGGTGTGCCAAATTGGAGCGGCGCCGCTATGCGAGCTGTGCCACTGGGACCTCAGATGGAGCTCCCTATGGGGCCATGAAACGTGTGAGGGGTGTACCAAGATGGGGCGGCGCCGCCATGCGGGCTGCGCCACTGGGACTTCAGGCGGAGCTCCCCATGGGGCCACGAAGCGTGTGATGGGGTGTGCCAAAATGGAGCGGCGCCGCCATGCGGGCTGCGCCACTGGGACCCAAGATGGAGCTCCTTATGGGGCCACGAAACGTGTGAGGGGTGTACCAAAATCGAGCGGCGCCGCCATGCGGGCTGCGCCACTGGGACCCAAGATGGAGCTCCTTATGGGGCCACGAAGCGTGTGAGGGGTGTGTAAAAATGTGGCGGCGCCGCCATGCGGGCTGCGCCACCGGGACCTTAGGTGGAACCCCCTCTTTATGGGGCCACGAAGCGTGTGAGGGTGTGCCGAAACAGAGACATGCGGAGACCAAAGGCAAGGAGGGGGAGGAGGGGGGAGGAGGAAAAGAGGAGATGAGGAGACGCGCGGCACCGTCCCTTCAAAACGAGGACCCAACACCACAGGTTGGTTGGGAACAGTGGGCATCCTGGCGTCTCAGGGTTGGGTCTCTTGTGGACGGTTTCTTGTGGACTGGCCTCCACTGTAAGGGCAGGGGGTCCTGAGTGAGACAGATCGTGGAAGTTGTTGGCCGCTTCCGCACTCATGGGGCCTCCCCACCGGCCAAGGGGGCTTCACAGACGGCTCAGGGTGCCAAAGTGGTGGCGAAATTCTCGGGGCCCAGGACCCGATTCCCTCATGGTAGATCATCGCATGTTGCCATTCGCTTCTCGACAGGTTGTCTGCCTCCCTCCCCGAACCGTTTCCGTAAACATCCCTTGCGCCCCTTTCAACCTGCACGGGGAGGGTTAAGAAGGGGGGAGCGGGGGGAGAGAGGAGGCACGTCTGTCACCTCTTCCACTGCCGCCTCCGTGCATGCCCCTTTCCTCGTCATCCTTCCGCTTTCATGGAGCGGGCGGGTGTTGAACGTATACATGCAAGGTTGCAGGGAAAGGAGGGTGAGAAGGGAGGAGGAGGGAGGTGAGGAGCAGGAGGGGGAGGAGGAGGAGGCGGAGGAGGAGGAGGAGGAGGAGGAGGAGGAGGAGGAGAAGGACGACGACGACGAAGAGTGGGGCAAAGGGGGGAGGGGGAGGGAAGAAGCGGACGAGAAGGATTGAGGGCGAGGAGGACGAGTATCGTGATGGTGGGGTGGAAGGGGGAGGAGGAGGGAGGTGAGGAGGAGGATGAGGCGGATAATGCAGGAGCAGAGATGGAGGAGGAGGAGGAGGAGGAGGAGGAGGAGGAGGCGCATGAGCGGGGAGGACACGGAGGAGCGGGATGCACGAGGAGAGCGGGGGGGATCAGCAGGAGGAATTCGGCGAGGGAGACGGCCGTGGCTTTACGAAGCGGCTCCTCATCGTCAGTCCGTCCTTCCTCGTCCACCTCATGTTGTTGTTTTTCCGCGCCGCTTGCTCTCTCCTCCTCCCGCTCCCAGTCACACTCCTCGCCCTCGTTGCCCTCCTCTCGTTTACCTCGCCTCGTCGTCCCTCGCTCCATGCTGAACCATGTTTGCTTAGATTAGTTTTATGTGCTATGTGATAGTGACCCCGTCTTGGGGGCACTACAGACATAGATGCAACTAGATTCCGACATATGCACATCTATATTCATGGGCTTACGCCACACCGCCGACCCCTTGGGATATCTGGTAAGGCCTTGGGGGGGGGTCCGTGCAGCATTAACAAGCTGTCTCTCGCTATCTCGCGCGTGTTTTTTTCTTGCGCACTGGCCCTCCATGTCGCCGCGCCAAATTGCCGCCAAATTGACCCGAAAAAGCGCACGTGTGAAAAACTATACGATTTACGAAGGGAACGAGCGATTTGTTGCGTCTAGAGGCCGTCTTTGGGCGCAGCGTGGATGCCTCTTGGCGCGTCTTGGGGGCCTTTTCAGCCGTTTGGAGGCAGTCGTCAGCGTTTCGGATCGCTCTTGGACCGTCGAGGACCATGTGGAGCTCTCTTCGAGGCCACTCGGAGCGCTCCTGCAGCGCTCTCGGGGCCGTTTTCGGAGCCCTTGTGGGCCGTCTTGGACGTCTGTTGGCCCGTCTTGAGCCCCTCGAGGGCTCTGTGGGAACCCTCTTGGAGGCGTCTTGGACCGTCTGGGAGCGGGTTTGGGTGGCTCTGGGGCCGTCCAGGAGCGGGGGACACCCCAAAAGGCGCACGTATGAAAAAAATATGTTTTACGAAGGAAACGAGCGATTTTTTGCGTCTAGAGGGGCTCTTGGGGGGAATCTTGGAGGTCTCTGGGGGCGTCTGGGGAGGCCTCTTGAGCCGTCGGGAGGCCTTCGCCGATGGTTTGGATCGCTCTTGGACCGTCTGGGACCATGTGGAGCTTTGTGGAGGCCACTCGGAGCGCTCCTGGAGCGCTCTTCGGGCCGTTTTCGGAGCCCTCTTGGGCCGTCTTGGACGCCTGTTAGCCCATCTTGGGCCCTCTAGGGGTCTGTGGGGGACCCTCTGGGAGGCTTCTGGGGCCGTCTGGGAGCGGGTTTGGGGGCCTCTTGGGCCGTCGGGGAGCATCGGAAAGGTCCAAAGCGAAATTGATAAAATATGTACATTTTACGAAGGGAATGGCCCAATTTTTGCGTCTAGGGACCCTCGTGGAACGCATCTCGGAGCCTCTCGGGGAGGCTCGTGGGGACCTCTTCTGCCGTCGAGAACGCCTCGTGGCCCGTCTTCGGGCCAACTTGGGCGTCTTGGAGCGCTCGTTGGGCGTCCCAAACCCATTGCGAGGCCACCAGACGAGTCCCTACACGATTTTCCGAGGTTGCGCACGATTTTCCGAGGTTTTGCACGATTTTCGGGAGCGGGTGACACCTCCGGGCCCGGCGGGACATCCGGGTACACCCCCCCCCCCTTCCAAATCGACCGGACCGGGCTCCCGGGGGAGGGGTTTGGGGAGGGGGAACACCTCACACGCCGATGAACCCCAAGGGGTCGGCGGATATATATGTACATTGTAGATTGATTATAATGTACTTTTAATAGTTGATTTATTCTTCAGTACTCTTGAAGATATGATTAAATATCTTAATTCTAATATATAATTCGTTTTGTAATCAATAAGATCTTACAATATCTTCAGTTTATTATATATTACTATTACATATATTAATGTTAGTCGATATTTTTAAATAATATATATTTTTAATTTTTTATACTTTAATATAAATTCAATATCTTTATATACATTCAAATATACATTTAAACTATTTTGCATCTGTTGAGTTTTCCAATATATATATATATATATATACATATACATACATATATATATATATATATATATAGACGTCTCACAAAGGTGATCATGCTGACCTTGCCGGCGAGTCATTTACCGACAATACACCGAGCTATCGCAACAATATCAACAATCATATGTTTAGTCAAATGAGTTATTCTCTGATCGCGCGTCATCCAACATGTAAATCTCACACCCTCGATACTGGGTCCATTCGTCTTCGAGGTGGGCAAGGAGCAGGGGAAACAAGCGATAGAACCAGACGGGCTGGTCAGGCGGCGGGCCCTAACCGACGGATCGGGCGGGTTGGCCCAGACGGCCTGGTTGAGCGGGCGCGTCGCCTGCATGCATCGCGAGGAAGTCTTGGGCGACAGCGCGATTCACAAGCACATCGCGAGGGAGTCCAAAGCGAGTGCGTTGTTTTCCTGTCGAAGGGAGGAGGGGGACATGTTGTCTTCCAGGACCGAACATGTTTGATTTCGGGGTCCAGAATGTTTGCCCCGGTCAAGGCCGCTGTTCTGGGACCTCCTGTGTGGGACATCCTCAAAAATATCCCATTGAGGGATTGTTTGGTTGGTGGGTTGGTTGGCTGATTGGCTCGCCGATTGCCAGGTGGAACAAACATTATCCGAGAGGTTGGTTCGTGGATTGGCGAGTAGGTTGTTTGGTTGGTTGGTTCGTTAGTTCGTGGGTTGGTTGTTTGGTTGGCTCGCCAGGTTCCGGGTCAATTTTTGTTCCGAGGCGACGGCGTGGTCGGTTGGTTGTTTGGTTGGTTGGCTGGTTGGTTGTTTGGGCAGTTGGTTCGTTGGTTGGCCGGTTGGTTGGTTGGTTGGTTGGGTGGTTGGGTGGTCAGTTCGCCTTTGGTCCCCCCCTCCTCCTTCCCTTTCTCCCTCCTCACTCCTTTTTTATTCCCCCCTCCTCTCTGTACGTTCCTCCCTCCCTCCCGGTCCTCCTTCTCCTTCTCCGCCTCGGCCGCAATGTGTCGCAATGCAATAGATTGCAACTGCAATGCAAATGCAACTCAGTACAAAACAGTGCAACGCAACATGATGCAATGCAATACGACGCAATGCAATGACATGCACATGCAAAGCATAGCAGTGCAACTGGATGCAATGCAATACAGCGCAACGCCATGCAATGCAACGCAAAGGAATGCAATACAATGCAACGCAACGCAATACAATGCACTGCACTGCAACGCACTGTGACGAAACATGCGCCTCGTCACGTGGCAGCGCCGCGGGGCCAAATCAAATATGTTCCATTCCATTCGCCACGTGGCAACGCCCTGGCGGGCGACAACATACGATTCTGCTCTACTCGTCACGTGGCAGCGCCGCGGGGGCTGAGAAGAATACTACTCCAGTATTTTCGCCACGTGGCGCCGCCGGTTGGGGGGGAGGCGACACAAACACTATTCCATTATATTCATCACGTGGCAACGCCGCTGGGGGCCAAATAAAAATACTCACCCACTCCACCTGCCACGTGGCAGCACCTGGAGCCGCGTAGAAGCAGTATTCGATCCACTCTACTTGTCACATGGCAGCGCCGCGGGATCCGACATAGAATCTATTCCACTATTCGTCTCGTGGCGACGTCGCAGGGGCCGAACATAATGCTACGCCACTCCACTCGCCACGGGGCAAAGGAGCGTTCCATTCTAATCGTCACGTGGCAGCGCCGCGGGGGCCGAAAGAAACATTATGCCACGAGTACGACGACGAGGACGACGAAGAAGATGCAATGACGACGACGATGACGACTGCCGCGTCGTTCTCTCTCCATCTTCCCTCCTCCATCTTCCATCCTCCCTTCTTATTCCTTGCTCCCCCCTCCTTCCTCCTCCCCCTCCTCTCCTCCCCCCCCCCTCCCTGCTCACTCCTCCTTTCTCCCCTCCTTCCTCGCTTTTCCTTCCTCTCTCGCCCGCAAATTATTGCAATGCAATCTATTGCAATTGTAAAGCAAAGGGGGCCTGCGGGGGCCGGAAAATGAACCATTCCATTAGATTCCCCACGCGACAACGCCTGGCGGGGTCACCATTCTCAGGCGATCGCAAACATGGATTAAGGGGGCGTGGATTAGCGATGGGTCCAGTTTCCATGGGAAATCGCAGATTTCCGCCGCCGAGCGAGGCCGCGCTGGCCGCATTTTGGGGAGGGCACCTCCCCCGATCCATGGAATCGGCGACCGCGCGCCAAATCCACGGATCGCTAATCCATGTCTGCGCGCCCCCGATATTCGTCAGCTGGCAGCGCCGCGGGGGTTGAGGCAAACACGCGGCCGCTCCACGCGCAGCATGGCAGCGTTTCGGGGCGCGAAGGAGCAGCACTCCGGCCACTCCTGCCAGTCACGCGGCAGCGCCGTGGGGGCCGGACACAAAACACATACGGTGGAGTGTTGGGACGTCGGACGTGAGGTTTTCAAAAAAGGCGGCATTGTTTTGTTTTGTTTTGGTGGTTATGGCTCTTCTTTTCTGGTCGCCAGCGGCAGGCCAGCGGAGGGTAGACATTCGGGCCTTCGGAGAGTTGTCACTTTTTTTGGGGGGCGAGGGAGCGTCGGACTTCCGGCAGTTATCAGCCACACGCGCAGAGGGGTGGTGGGGGGAGGGGGGGAGGGGCTTTCTTGGCGCCACCCTTTTTCTTAAAGGCGCGGGCCATATCTTTAGATGTAAGGCCGCGCCTTCTAAGAAGCAGCCTCCTTCTTCGAAGAAGCCTCCCCCCTCCCCCCCACCCCCTCGTGCGCGCCGCCGGGGGGACGCGGATGTGATCGTCTTCGTATGCATTGTTTTGCCGATCGGCGTGGGCCTGCCCCCCCCTCCCCTCCCTGGAGTAGATCTTGGCTTTTTTTCGGCGCCTGTTTCGAGCAGGTGGAGTCGCCCCGATAGGGCGCACTATTTCAAACAGTCGCACTAAGCAGAGGTCCAGAGCCAGACCTCCCCCTCCCCCCCCCTTTCCGCCCAATGTCGAGACGCGCATCAAGAAACCATCTGCTTTGCGTCAGGGTACCCAGGGTTTCTTCGCTCCGCGCGCAACGCGGTGACTCCCCGCGGCCGTCAAACTAAGAAGTTGCTCCGTTCAGGATGCTACGGGTGATCCTTCAGGTGCTCCCCGCGCGCTGGTTTTCAGGGTTGGGTGTCATGCGAGGTTTCTTGCGGCAGCGCCCGCACTTTATTCCATTATACGTCACGTGGCAACGTTGCGGGGGCCGGCAATCAAACATTGTGCCATTCCACTCGCCATGTGGCAACGCCTGGTGGCGCAGAGAAAAAGCCTGATGTTCTAGTCGTAGCGTGGCAGCGGCGCTGGGGCCGAAAGAAGCATTATGCCACGACGGCGGCGAGGACGACGACGAGAATGACGACGACGACGACGACGACGATGGCGAGGGCCAGGGAGGCAAACATCAATTCTGTCCCATCTTCATCGTCCTTCTTCCTCCCCCTGCCATCTCCCTCCTCCATCCTCCCTCTTCCGTCCTTCCTACCCCTTCCTCCCTCATTCCGCTCCCCATCCTGCCTTTTCCTCGTTCCTCACTCCTCCTTCCTCCCCTGTTCTCTTCCTCCCTTCTCCTCCCTCCTGTCCTCATTCTGCTCCCCCGCAATTCACTGCAATGCAATGTACTGCAAGTGCAATGCACATGCAACACAGCGCCATGCAATGAAACGCAGCAGGATGCAAAACAATGCAACGCAATGCGACGCAATGCAAAGCAGTACAGCGCAATGAAATGCAACGCAACGCAACGCAACGCAATGCAGCGCAGAGCAATGCAACGCGTCTCGTGGTAGCGCTGTCGGGGCCGAACAATAGTATACCCTGACGATGACGAGGGCCAGGGAGGCGAAAAAACATACTATCCTATTCTTCTCTTCGTCCTTTTCCCTCCCTCCTCCCTCCTCCATCCTCTCTTCTCCCTCCCCCTTCTTCCCTCCTCCCCCCCCTCTCCTCCTTCCCCCTCCCCCTCCTCGTTTACTGCAAAGCAATCAATGTACTACCCCCTCCTTCCCCTCCTTCCCCTCCCCTCCTCCCCCTTCTCCCTGCGCCACTCTCTCCCTCCCCTTCTCCCGCCGCAATTTAATGCAATGCAGTGTGCTGCAAAGCCAGTGCACATGCAACATAGCGCAAAGCAATGCAACGAAAGATGATACAATGCAATGTAACCCAAGGCAACGCAACGCAACGCAATGCAAAACAACGCAATGCAACGCAACTCGATGCAGTACAGTGCAACGCAGGCGGCGCAACATGGAAATGCAACGCAGCGCAGTGCAACGCAGTGCAGCGCAACGCAACGCAACGCACAGCGCGCCCGCACGCACGCCTGCACGCCCGCCCGCTCTCTGGCCCGCCCGCTCGCCCCTCCGCTCGCGCCTCCCATCCATCCCATCCCTTGTTTCATGCCATGCCAGGGCCATCCGCTCCTCCCTGCGTCCCGTTCCGCTCCAGTCCTGTCCATGCCATTCCGTCACGCTCCTCCCTTTCCCCCGCCCCGCGGTCGAAGCACTGGTCTGGGCCCAGCCGTAGAGGACATCCTCCAAAGGGGTGGTTGGCTGGGAAGGGAGGGGCTGGCTGGCTGGTTGGCTGGCTGGTTGGCTGCCCGGCTGGCGGGTGAGCAGGCGTCCACAGGCCAGTTTTGGCACACCGATCACACGGATCCGCTCACACAGATCTGCTCAGTCCGGAATGATGGGCCTGTTTTCCACCACCACCACCACCATAAGATGGAGGGGGGAAGGAGGTGGAGGACGAGGAGGAACAGGACGAAGAAGAGAAGGAGGAAGAGGAGGTGGAAGAAGAGGAGGACCCCGTTCCCCCTCCAACTTATGGTGGTGGGTGGTGATGGAAAACAGGCCCATCACGGAAAGAAATGTTTTGACCGGAAAATGAGTTTTGAGCCCGTATTGCAAAACATGTCTGATTGGAAATGAGGCAGCAATTCTTTTGTCGGGGGCGCGGCGTTTCAATAACTTGCGAAGCCCCACGCGAGAGCGCGATTCTTTGATAAATTGTAAGGACGTCCCGCGCGGGAGCTCGATCCTCCTCAAAGTGTGAAGTATTTGGCGGGAACCTTTGTTGTTGTAGCTCAGGGTTCAGGGTCCTAACATGAGGAGCAAGATTTCCCTTTTTGAACAAAAGGGTGCGAGCCCTGGGAGGGGCACTGAGATTGAAAAACTGGGTGCACCTGAGGGGGGAATCAACAATAGCTATTCTTCATGAGTAAGAATTTAGCTAGCCACAGTGATATGAAGATTGCTAACATGATGATGCAGCCTGTGGTGACGCTGAGAAATGCGAAGAGTGTGCAGGGGGAAGGTGAGGACGAGCAGGAGACACATGGAGAGGAAGGACTGGGACATAACCCCGACGCTGCCCGGGCGTCGCTCTGCGGCCGGCATTGTTTTGAGTGGGGGGAGTGCCCGGCGGTGGGAAGGCCTCATCCTCCTCCTGTTGTTGTTCATCTTCCTCTTGCTCCTCCTCTCGCCTTGGGTTCCCATTCCGCCTGCCAAGCCATGCCCCCCCCACCCTCAGGACGTGCGAAGGACGGTATAACATAAGCTTGTTTGCTGTCGGGGGCGCCTGCCCCAGGGCGGCTGGAAAGTTTATACCCTTATGGTGGCACGTCAACCAGCCGCGCGTAGAGGGGGGGGGGTGAGGAGGGAGGGTTTCTTAGAAGCACTCCTGCTTCTTAGAAAGCGCGGGCCTTATTTATAGATGAAAGGCCGGCGCCTTCTGAGAAGCAGCCTCCTCAGAAGCCCTCCCCCCTCCCCCCACCCCCTTGTGCGCGCCGCCAAGGAGACGCGGATGTGATCGTCTTCGTATGCATTGTTTTGCCGATCGGCGCGGGCCCTGCCCCCCCCCTGGAGGAGATCTTGGCTTCTCGGCGCCGCCAAGTCAATGTATAAACTGTCCAGCCGCCCTGGGGTAGCGCTCCCCGCGACGGTCAAGTTGTTTTTTTATTATATACCGTTCTTCGCCCGCAGGATCCCTCCTCCCCTTCCACCTCGTCCTACCCCTCCAATTCCTGCTTCCACCTCAGTCCCTGCTCCCTCCCCTGTCCCTCTACAGGGCTAAAATTTAAGAATATTCCGAACATGATATGGGGACGATGTTCCTACAACTCTTGCATATGTTTGAATCTGTCACATGTTCCTTTCAAACTCCGCCTGTAGGAGGAGATGCCCGATCTAAGTCTAGGCTCAGGGGGAGACGCACTTTCCCCCTTCCCGAGAGCCCGATGGGGTTCCGAGAGCCCGCTCCTCCCAGGAATTTGCCATGTGCTTTCGGGGGCTGGCGATCTATCGGCGATGTATCGCCGAGCCTCGAGCGGGCCCCCCCTGAGCGATCTATCAACGTTCCCCTCCCCCCCTCTGAGCCGGCCCCGCCCCTCGAATGCAGGAGGATTCAGAAATCACCCGGGTCGCGTGTACGCAGGGGCGCTCGAGATGATGTTCAGAAAAAAAACAGCCCTGGACGAACATGTTGTAGTTTTGCAGCGAACTTGCTGAAACAGCGAGATTCGTTGTACTTACGTGTCTGATTCCCTTCTGTTGTTTGAAACTGTCGTCACACGTTTGGAACCAGAGCAGATCGCCCGCAAAATGATCATGTTGTTGTTGTTGTTGTTGTTGGTGGTGTTGTTGTTGTTGCTGTTGCTGTTGGTGTTGTTGTTGTTGTTGTTGTTGTTGTTGTTGAACATTATTACTTCTAAAGAATAATTATTGTTGGGGCCCCTGGTGCGCGGCCCCCTCGCCGCGCCTAGGCCGCAGCCACATTTTCATCATTTTCGTGAGGAAGTCTCAGGCAAAACGGGTTGGTCCGGATCCGGTTGTTTTGTTCCCCCCCGCTTTCCCTTGCAAAAAACAATATAAAATGAAATTTCTTCTTCTAACATAACCACATTTCAAGAATCCATTGCAAAAAATAAAGTACAGTGGACATTCGCGCGCGCAAGACGAAATCCTTCCAAAACCTTAGTTTTCGTAGCGATTTTAACATAAAAACATCAAAAAAACAATGGTTTTTTTTTTTTTTTTAAATGTCAACATTTCATCCCGCGCGCTCTTGCGGATTCGTAGGAAACCCAAGACTTTTTAAACATTTCTGTCAAACGGGCTTTTGCGAGCAACTTTTTCGAACTTCTGCAACAACGGTTGCGCACCTGCCAGGGCCATCATCCATGTCAAATAATACCATGCGGGACACATTCGTTTTTTCTTCGCGCGCGCACGCCGTCGTCGTCGGCCGCGGGGCCCTGAATAGTAGCCACGGTCGTCCGCATGCCACGAAGTGAAGTGTCCGAACGTCATAGGGGGGGAAGCTGGGTGTGGGTGGTGGCGAAGAGTCGTTTGGAAATTTCGTAGAGCTTGAACCGGCCCCCCCACAAAGTGGGGGTATTGCCCGCCTCCTATGAAATACCGGGCAAAATTTTTGTTGTTGGTTTTATTTTTTCTCTTATTTTTTGCTTTGTTTGGTGGATGCGGTGTGTCCCCACGTGCTAGTAATTGTTTGTTGTTGTTGAACATTATTTCTTCTTAAGAATAATTATTGTTGGGACCCCTGGTGCATGGCCCCCCCGCCGCGCCTAGGCCGCAGCCTCATTTTCATCATTTTCGTGAGGAAGTCTCAGGCAAAACGGGTCATCCGGATCCGGTTGTGTTGTTACGATCGGTTTTCCCTTGCAAAAAAATAAGCTAAAGTGGACATTTCTTGTTCTAACATAACCAAACTTCAAGAATCCCTTGTTAAAAATAAGGTAAAGTGGACATTCGCGCGCGCAAGACGAAATCCTTCCAAAACCTTAGTTTTCGTAGCGATTTTAACATAAAAACATCAAAAAAAAAAAAAAAACCAATGTTTTTTTCAAAAAAAATGTCAAAATTTCATCCCGCGCGCTCTTGCGGATTCGTAGGAAACCCCACACTTTTTAATCATTTCTGTCAAACGAGCTTTTGCGAGCAACTTTTTCGAACTTCTGCAACAACGGTTGCGCACCTGCCAGGGCCATCATCCCTGTCAAATAATACCATGCGGGACACATTCGTTTTCTCTTCGCGCGCGCACGCCGTCGTCGTCGGCCGCGGGGCCCTGAATAGTAGCCACGGTCGTCCGCATGCCACGAAGTGCAGTGTCCGAACGTCATAGGGCGGGAAGCTCGGTGTGGGTGGTGGCGAAGAGTCGTTTGGAAATTTGGTAGAGCTTGAACCGGCCCCCCCACAAAGTGGGGGTATACGGTATTGCCCGCCTCCTATGAAAACCCTGGCACTGGTGAGAACGGTGTGTCCCCACGTGCTAGTAATTGTTGTTGTTGTTGTTGTTGTTGGTGTTGGTGTTGTTGTTGTTGTTGTTGTTGTTGTTGGTGTTGGTGTTGTTGTTGTTGTTGTTGTTGTTGTTGTTGTTGTTGTTGTTGTTGTTGTTGTTGTTGTGTTTCGCTTCCGCCCATGTGTTATGATGAGTAAGTCCAGGGGTCGCTAGGGACTGGTTTCCCCCTTAATCGACCAGAACCCTTCACAAACCCCCCCGAAACCTTCCAGAAACCCTTGCGGAACCCTTCCTGGATGGTTTCCGCATGGTTTCGGGAGGGCCTCGGTCGTTTTTGACAGGAAGCCAGTCCTTGGCGGGCCCTGGATGTTCTGATGTCGTGCATCGTCCTCTCGCGCTGCTGCTGCCCCTCGCGGTGGTCGCGCTCGGGCCTCCCGGCGCCCTGCCTCCTCGACGGGGGCGGGGCGGGCAGGGAGGCGGTACCCCCACTGGATCTTCGCCTGGCCCGTGGGGCTGCTGGCCCGCGCCTCGGGGGCCGGGGGGGGAGGAGGAGGAGGAGGAGGAGGAGGAGGAGGTGGAGGGGGAGGAGGGGGAGGAGGAGGAGGGGGAGGAGGGGGAGGAAGAGGAGGAGGGGGAGGAGGAGGAGGAGGAGGAGTAGGAGGAGGAGAAAAGGAGGAGGAGGAGGATGAGGAGGTCAGCACCGTTCAACCGACCCTTGTCTTGTGATGCTCCAACCGTAACCTACTTCAGCCTTGACCACCAGAAGGAGCCAAGCAACCAAGGCCAAGTATCGAACCAAGCCTCATTCACTCCAAGACACCAAGGCCAAGGAAGCGAGGAGCGAAGACCAAGGAGCCAAGCAAGCAAGACCGAGGAGCCAAGGAACAAGGAACCACGACCAAGAATCCAAGGGACTCTAGGCATCGCCACGTAAGGAAACAGCACCCGTGAACCCCGGGACCCTTCTGGGAGGGAAGAAGACTGAGTTTACCCGGGCAATGCCGTGTGAGAAAACGGCCATAGGAACAAGGCCGAGACACCAAGGGAACCAGGGCAATGCCTTGCAAGGGAACAGGACCAAGGAACCCGGGGGAACCCTCTTGCAAGGAAACAAGACCAAGGGAAACGGGGAAATATTTGCACAAACCGGCCACCCACCGGTTCTTCACAAATGAGTAATTATTTGCGAGGCAGCGCCTCAATGTGGAAAATGACCATCGCGGTCACCATTTGCCATCCAGCATTCTGATCTGATTTGATTATGATGGCACAAAGCGAGGGCACGTCAGCACAAGCGCATTCATCACAGCCCTCCTACGAGCGCTTATGACTGGTATGCGTCATCCAGGACGTCGGAGCAGAGTCCACAACATGTCGGCAGCCAGACTGACACATCGAGGCAGTAGAAATACACTCGGCAGCAGCCCAGGCCTCTGACATCCCATCGTCCTGGTGTCGGTCCTCCCCCACGGGGTGCAGGAGAGCCCGCCCTCCACCCCCCTCTCCTGCCCCCTCCCCCCTCCAGTGTAGAGTCTCAGGGGGCCTTGGAAGATCCTTCCTCCTGCCTCCGCCCTCCGTTCTCCTGTGATAGGGTCGTGTTGCGTCGGCGCGGCGGCGAACCCAGCGTGGGCGTTTGAGGCTGAGCGCCTCCGACGCAGTCGCGAGGGGGGCGTCTCGGGATCGTACCTCTCCCTTGGGGAAAACACCTGGTGCCGATAGCGATGCTCCCCAGACCCCCCCTGGGGCCTTCGGACCAGGATTTCGAAGCGACTCCAGCCGTCACGACGCGGCGTCGGTGTCTTTTCCTCCTCTGACTCCTACCTCCGCCCTCGGGCTGCCTGACCGCGTTGGAGCTCCCACCCCTGCGTCTCAGAAGCGAAAGCAGGATGTGCACGTGCGTGCGCCCACGTTGATTTCGACAGCATGCATTCCGCGCACGTCCTTATCACGAGGCTGGTCTCGCGGACCGGCGGGCCGTATTGGTGCACGTGGTTGGGCGCGTGCGTCCTTGGTGGGCTCCCTGGTGCTGTCAATGCAGACGGCATGATCGTGTCGGATGGACGCGGCGGCGTGCCTGGCACGGGTGTCCGAGGCTGAGCGGCGCTGGTGGCGCGGATGTCGAGCGCTGTTTGTGCGGTCGGAGGGCCGCAGTCGCTCAGGGTGGCACGAGCTCTGCGCCTCCTCGCAGCGCCGATGTGAAGCCAGAGCGCCCCCCGGGCAGGGCACTCGAGGGCCTCGAGGCGGGGGTCAGGGCAGTCGCAGGCTGGGTCAGAGCGCCGAACCTTGCAGGGCCCTGCAGGGCCAGGGTCGCATTGGCCCGGGCTTTTGGCTGCAGGATCCTGCTAGGCTCTTGCGGGACACTGCACTGTCTTGCCGACCCGGGCCTGGATGGACCCGGGTCAGTCGATCCCTGGCCAGGGAGCCAGCGGCACCCCAGGCGGGAAGTCGAGAGTGTCAGAGGAGCGTGCACCTGGACTGAGTCGCGCGGATTGGCGATGCGTCCCGTTGCCATGCGAAGCCAGCGCGCGCCGTCGCCAAATCGTGCGATATTGGCGCCACGTTTCGGGGGGGTACCTTTCCCGATCCGTAGATTTGGCGCCCACGCGCCAGATCCACGGATCCCGACGAGCCCGATGAGAGTGGATTTGCGACCGCTTGCGAACCCTATACCCTGCGGATCCCATGGACGCTGCGGTATCAGACATCCTCGCTGGGGTCCTGGGGTTCGAGTGGCTGCAGGCATCCTTCGAGCTCTGGACCACATCCAGCTTCTGTCTCTAATAGCGCTTCGCTGGAGGGTCCTGCTGGTGGCCACGAGGAGCATAGCAGAGCCCCAAAGGGGAGGACGGGGAGCCCGAGACCCCCCCCCGAAATCTATAGATCGCCCAGCCCAGCAGCCGTTTCGCCTTAGACTTCCCCCACGACATATGCCGACATCGTGTTCTCGCCTCCCTGCCAGCCACACCTCGGCCCGGACGGCCCCGGCCACGCATCTGGTAAAACCAAGCACTCCGGCGCTCGTGGCCGTGCTCTCCACCCTCGTCCCGGCACGTCTTCACCGGCCTGCCTCCCGCTCCTCGACCAGAGCCCTCTCGCTTCTGCTGCTGTCTATATTCGGTATCGCTTCTCCGATCTCGATCCCCCTCCCCATCCCCTTCGAGACCCCCACCAAATTACCCCCCCAGTTGGGGATACACCCCTCGAAGCCCGAAGGGCACGGCCTATATCCCCATCCAGGGGGGTAAATCGGCAAGTGGGGCCCAGGCCACGCCGCTGGGGATGGGGGTCGGATCAACGACACTCAAACACGGGGGTGCAGTGCCGGGATGAGGAGAAGTCTGACTCGCAGGGGCAGGGCTCGCGCGCGGCTGCCTGAGCGGAGCGAGGTCGGAGGTCCCGCGACACCTCACGGTGCAGCGGCCCCTGCGGGCCTCGGCGCCCACGCTTGCCCCTCGCGGCGGCGGGAGCGCGTGCGCGCCAGCTCCCGAGGTGTACACCTACCCGGCGTCCGCCTTCTCGGAGCGCCGCGGGGGCCCTGTGCGGCGGCGAGAGGGGCGGGGGGCGAGGAGGCTTGCGAGAGAGAAGAGTTCTCGGCGATTCGAAGGTGGAGGCTTGCGGACGCTTTCGTCGTCTCTCGTCGGTTTCCCAGCCTCGGGGTGCTCTCCAGCAGCTGCGCCTCGGGGCTGCCCGGATCGTCCCAGACGGCTGGAGTGGGAGGAGGAGGAGGAGGAGGAGGAGGAGGAGGAGGAGCAGGAGGAGGAGGAGGAGGGGAGGAGGACAAGGAGGAGGAGGAGGAGGAGCGAGGTGGAGTAGGAGGAGGAAAGGAGGAGGAGGAGGAGGAGGAGGAGGAGGGATCCCTCGCCGCAGCCTCTGGCTGCGATGATCACCCCGCGTGCCTCGCAGCTCCGTCTAGAGCAGCGTGCTGCTCGGAGCCTCTCCCCAAGAGTCGAGTCATGCGCCTTGGGGGGGAGCGATGATTGGCTCGTCCATCGTTGGCCTCGAGGCCGCCACGGCTGAGAAGGCCAACGAGGGGCATCGAAGAGATCTCGTTTAGAGACGAGGGCTTGCAGCCACATATGTTGCCTGTTACCGCCCTGCGACTTCAGAGCATGCCTTTGGTGCCTCAGTGCTGGATTTGAGTCAGGAAGTATGGACGATGAGGAGGAGAATGAGCAGGAGGAGGAGGAGGAGGAGGAGGAGGAGGAGGACGAGGAGCAGGGCCCCTGGGGGGGATGCTGCGATCGTGGATCTCTTCAGCCACCACGAATCAGGAATCATGAGTAGCAGGACGAGGAAGGAGGATGAGGAGCAGCAGCAGCAGAAGCAGGAGCAGGATGAGGGGGGGGGAGCGGGAGGACCAGGAGAAGGCGGAGGGCAAGGGCGGGTGCGGCAACGGCAAGGGAGGAATTGGAGTCAGGATGCGGCCCGCGCTGGAGTGAGAGTGCCATTCTGAACGACGACCAAGAGCGTTCAGACTTAAAAGCTAGGCCGAAAGGGAATTCGGATTCCCCGTGCGCAAACACATTGTATCCGATACGTAGCACCCCGCAATTGCGGATCAGAGTGAGGGGGCGGGCGCGGGCAACGCGGGCGTCGTCGAGCCGGCGGACCTCGTCCCACCACTTCCTGTCGATGGCGCGTCCTCATCCTCTCCTCCTCCTCCTTCTCCTCCTCCTCGTTCCTCCTCCTCCCTCTTCTCGTCCTCAGTCCTCATCTCACCGTCATCTCCTCCTTCCACCTCGTCCTAATCTCTTTCTTCCTCGTCCCCCGTCTCTCCCCTCTACTTTCATCATGTCCTCCAGTTGTGTCCTCCCCCTCAGCGCACTCCATTTCATGGCATCTCCCATTGTCGTCCATCATCATCATTCTTCCCCTCCTCCCCCTCCTCGTCCTCCTCCCCCTCCTCCCCCTCCTCCCCCTCCTCGTCCTCCTGCTCCTCCTCCTCTTCTTTCTCCACATTATCCGTACATCCTCCTTTCTTCCGCGTTCTCGTCGTCCCCTGTTTACTCCTCCTGCCTCCCCCTCCTTTTCCCAATATAGCTGCAACGCAATCCTTTTTGTCCACTTTATGCTCCCCGCCTTCTCTGATCAAGGCAACTCGCCAGGGCAAAGTTGCTGGACGGGCTGGTGTGGATGCGCGGGGCTTGAAGAGAGAGGTCCTTGCGGGCTCAGACGGCATGCAAAAATCCGCCGCCGCGCTTGTGCGGCATTGGTTTGTTCAGTGAACGTGGTTTAGGTCGCGGGTGGGTCGCGGGCTCCCCACCTCCACCTGGAAGGAATGCAAAAGCAGCCCGCCGCAGGCGCCAAAACAATTGGTTTGTACCCTGAACGTGGTTTGGGTCGCGGGTGCGCCGCGGGATCCCCACCGGGAGCGAATGCAAAAGATGCCCGCCGCAGGCGCCGAAAAATGTGGTTTGTACCCTGAGTGTGGTCGCGGGTGGGCCGCGGGCTCTCCACCTGAAACGAATGCAGAAGATGCCCGCCGCAAGCGCCGACAATTGTAGTTTGTACCCTGAACGTGGTTTGGGTCGCGGGTTGGTCGCGAGTTGGTCACGGGGTGGGTCGCGGGCTCTCCACTTGGAAAGGATGCAAAAAAAACCTGCCGCAGGCGCCGAAAATGGTGGTTTGTACCTTGAACTTGGTTTGGGTCGAGGGTGGGTCGCGGGTGGGTCGCTGGGTAGGTCGCGGGTGGGTCGCGGGTGGGTCGCGGGTGGGTCGCGGGTGGGTCGCGGGGTGGGCCGCGGGCGGGTCGCGGGGTGGGTCGCGGGGTGGGTCGCGGGGTGGGTCGCAGGGTGGGTCGCGGGGTGGGTCGCGGGGTGGGTCGCAGGTGGGGACGCGGGTGGTCGCGGGGTGGGCGCGGGTTGGGTCGCGGGTGGGTCGCGGGGCGGGTTCGGGGGGGACGACCGACAAACAAACAACAACACAACAACAGCAACAGCAACAACAACAACAACAACAATCATTTTACCCTCATGCGCCATGCTTCCACATGACACATGCATCCATCTGGATAACACACCCCATCATGGGGGATTTTTCTGGCATGCGGGATCCGATATTCCCTCACCCAGATATCCCGCCCAAGAAGGTTTGGCCACCACCTCTTCCGAGGAACTCAACATCCATAGCTCGGACGGCACATCGCCTTCGCAATCGCCTTGCGCATGCCCCGCATCTCAGAGGGAGAGGAAGAGGAAGAGGAGGGGGAGATGAGAGAGATAGGGAGGGGGAGGAGGAGAAGGGAGGGGGAGGAGGGGGAGGAAGGATGAGTAGTTGTAGTAGCAGCAGTTGGTGATATTGTTGTTGCGGCTGTAGCACTAGTAGTAGTGGTAACGGTAGTAGTAGTCCAAGTAAGAGTAACAATAGTAATATGAGTAGTAGTAGTAGTAGTAGTAGTAGTAGTAGTAGTAGTAGTAGTAGTAGTAGTAGTAGTAGTAGTAGTAGTAGTAGTAGTAGTAGTAGTAGTAGTAGTAGTAGTAGTAGTAGTAGTAGTAGTAGTAGTAGTAGTAGTAGTAGTAGTAGTAGTAGTAGTAGTAGTAGTAGTAGTAATGTTGTTGTTGTCGTAGTGTTCGTCGTAGAGGAATTGAAGTAGCAGTAGTAGCAGTAGTAACCAAAATAGTAGTAGTACTGGTATCAATAGTAGTAATAGTAGTACTAGTAGTACTAGTAATCCGAGTAGTTTTCAGTAGTACTAGTAGTAGTAGTAGTTGTAGTAGTAGTAGTTGTTGTAGTAGTAGTAGTAGTAGTAGTAATAGTAGTAATAGTAGTAGTAGTAGGTGTAGTAGTAGTAGTAGTAGTAGTAGTAGTAGTAGTAATCGTGGTAGTGGCAGTGGCATTAGCAGTGGCAGTAGCAGTAGCAGTAGCGGTAGCGGTAGTAGTCGTAGTAGTAGTAGTTGTTGTAATAGTAGTAGCTGTAGTACCTGTAGCAGTAGTAGTAGCAGCAACTGCAATATGAGTAATAGTTGTGGTAATAGTAGTAATAATAGTAGTAGTAGTAGTAGTAGTAGTAGTAGTAGTAGTAGTAGTAGTAGCAGTAGCAGTAGCAGTAGCAGTAACAGTAGTAGTGTAAGTAGTGGTAGTAGTTGTTGATGTTGTAGTTATAGTTGTAGAAGTAGTAGTAGTAGTAGTAGTAGTAGTAGTAGTAGTAGTAGTAGTAGTAGTAGTAGTAGTAGTAGTAGTAGTAGTAGTAGTAGTAGTAGTAGTAGTAGTAGTAGTAGTAGTAGTAGTAGTAGTAGTAGTAGTAGTAGTAGTAGTAGTAGTAGTAGTAGTAGTAGTAGTAGTAGTAGTAGTAGTAGTCGTGGTGGTGGTGGTAGTAGTGTAGTAGTAGTAGTAGTAGTAGTGGTATAGTAGTAGTAGTAGTAGTAGTAGTAGTAGTAGTAGTAGTAGTAGTAGTAGTAGTAGTAGTAGTAGTAGTAGTAGTACTTGTTGTTGTCGTTGTTGTTGTTGCTGTAGTAACAGTAATCTGCCACCGTGCCCTTGGCGCGAACTGGAATGCCCCAAGGCTCACGCAGCTGCGGTGCTGCAGCCGGGATTTTAAATAAATACCTAAGGGGTCGGAACCCAGGTTTCCCGGGCGCTCCTGGGCGCCCGGGCGTTCTTGGGCGCTCCTGGGGTTTCTCGCGTGGCTTGTCCGAAACCCAGAAATCTCCGAAACGGGCCAAAAGAGCTCGAAGAAATCCCCAAGGCGGTCCAAGAAGACCTCGCGACGCCCAAAGATCGCTCCAAGGTGCCCAAGACGGCCGCAGGACGGCCCAAGAGGCACCCAAAACGCCCCATGACGCCTCCAAGAGCACTCCGAAAAGAGCCCCAAGAGGCCAAACTCGTCAAATTCATATGGGAAATAATACATTTTGAGCACATACGACTTGTCGGCCCTCACGGCGTTGAAGACGGCCCAAGAAACCCCCAAAGACCCCGCCAAGACGGCCCAGGAGGCCCCGAGGACGGCCAAGGAGAGCCACAGGACGGCCCAAGAGGCTCCCAGGACGGCCCAAGAGAGCCTCAAGACGGCCCCAGGAGAGGCTCAAAAAGGAGAGCCCGAACCGAAAATCCGAGCCCTCCGCCCCTGGAGGCACCCAGGACGCCCCAAGAAGCTCCCCAGAGGCCCCAAGAAGCCCCCAAACAACCCAAAGACGCCCCACCCACCCCCAAGAGGCCCCAAAACAGCCCCCAAGAGGCCTCCACAAACGGCCCCCGAAAGTCTTTGACGCTGCCTCAAAGAAGCCCCCGAAAAGCCTCCCAAGACACCCCAACGAAATCCCGTAAGCCTCATACCCTCAAACCAGGCACGGTGGCGGGATGGGCCGAAGGCCAGCAGTCCGCCGCCCCCTGCTTGCAGGGGTGCACGGCGTGCTGGATGAGCTGGTTTTGGTTTTGGTTCTTTTTCCAAAAGAACTCCCCAGTGGGCTCCGGCAGAACCCGCCGGCCACCCGGAAAATCCCCAAACGTGCTCCACGACCGGAACAAATCCTCCAAGAACGGCCGTTTCGCTCGGGACATCCTCAAACAATCGCGAAGATGGCCCAAGATGGCCTCCAAGTCCGCCCGAGATGGTCCAAGACGGCCTCCAAAACGGCCCAAGAGAGTCCAAGACGGCCCAAGACGGCCCAAGAGGCCCCCCAGAGGCCTCCCAGACGGCCCAAGAGGCCTCCAAGAGGTCCCCCAGGAGAGTCCGAAGAGGCCAAAATCATTGATTTCCCAAGATGGCCTCCAACACGCCCAAGATGGCCTCCAAGACGCCCAAGATGGCCTCCAAGACGGCCCTGGAGCGCCCCAAGAGGGTCCCCCGTTGGCCCAGAAAGGCCCCCAAAACGGCTCCCGACGGCGTCAGACGTGCCAGGAACCCACCAAGATGGCCGAAGTTGGCTCGAAGCTGGCCCAAAAGGGCCCAAGAGGCCCCCAAGAGGGCCTCCAGGAAGGCCAAAAGATGCCAAAATCACTGATTTTCCCAAGGTTTTTGATGGATTTGGGCATTTCCCTTTTTTCGGCCTTCCGACGGCCCGAGACGGCCCAAGAGCCCCCAAAGATCGCCGAAAGATCGCCCAAGAGGCCTCCAAGACGGCGACGATGACCATCAAGACGCCCACGTGTTCCCCGAAGGCTTTCCAAACCGATTCGGGGAACACATGGTCCGATGGCTTGGCAGGTCTGGCCTCAACGTTCGGCCTTAGGCGCTTCCACAAAGGCAGGGGGCGGCGGTGATTCGCCGTAGGCGTCTTCGATCCGCCGCCCCCTGCTTGCAGGGGTGCACGGCGTGCTGGATGTTTCAGGTTTTGGTTTTGGTTCTTTTTCTAAAAGAACTCCCCAGTGGGCTTCGGCCCGTCCCGCCGGCCACCCGGAAAGGATACCCAGGAGCTCAATTCCCCAATTTCCTGCCCCAGACGGTTCCAAGATGGCCTCCAAGATGCCTCTAAGACGGCCAGGATGGTCTCTAAGACGGCTAAGATGGCTCCAAGATGCCTCCAAGACGGCCCAAGATGCCCTCCAAGACGGCCAAGATGGCCCCAAGATGCCTCCAAGATGGCCCAAGAGGCCTCCAAGACGTTCTCCAGGAGAGCCCGAAGAGGCCAAAATCATTGGTTTTCCTTAGGTTTTTGAAGGTTTTTTGCGTTTTCTTCTTTTCGGCCTTCCGACGGCCCAAGAGGCCCCCAAGATCGCCCAAGAGGCCTCCAAGAAGGCCCTATGACGGCCCAAGGGCCCCCCAAGACGGCCCCAAGAGCGCCCCAAGACGGCCCAAGAGGCCTCCAAGACGCCCAACATGGCCTCCAAGACGGCCCTGAAGCGCCCCAAGAGGGCCCCAAGACGGCCCAGAGAGGCCCCCAAGACGGCTCCAGACGGCGTCAGACGGACCAGGAACGCCCTAAGACGGCCAAAGAGACCCCCAGGAAGCCCCCAAAGGCCCCCAAGAGGCCCAAGGAGGCCCCCAAGATGCCTCCAAGAGGCCTCGAAGAGGCCCCCAAGAAGCCCCCAACAGACCCCAAGGGTGCCCCAAGAGACTCCTAACAACCCTCATCCTCCTACTCTATTTCTTCCTCTTCCTCTTCCTGTTCATAATCATTCTCTCCCATGTGTTCCCCGAAAGCTTTCCAAACCGACTCGGGGAACTGATGGTCCGATAGCTTGGCCAAGCTCTAGTCCAACTTTCGGCCACATCGGCGTTTCCAAAAAGGCATGGGGCGGGGGTGATTCGCCGTAGGCGTCTTCGATAATAGTCGCAAGGGTGGTCGTAATAGTACTTCTCGCGTTGCACTCGCCTGGCAACGTTATGTGATTGTTCGCACATGTGTTCCTCGCCCCCGTTGTTCTCGTTGTTTCGGCTCCCGGGGCCGCTTGCGGCCTCCGGGAACCTCAAAGACGGATCCAGGTTGAAGAACTGCGCCGAATGCGCCCCGGGAAGGGCCCGGGGACAGACTCTCAGCCGACATGCATTATTTTTCGCAAGCAGCGAACGCTTGGAACGATGACGCCGCAGCAACGAGCAGGAAGAGCACGGGAGACGGTGAGGGAAGTCGGCGTCGCAATCGCTCCCACATCCCCCTTTTATCCTCGCTTGCCGGCGGGGTGCCTGGCGGGTAAGATCGCTGAACTGGAATTCTGGGCGGCCGCGCGACCTGCCCTCCGCTCGAGAGACTACTCGGCGGCGGGCGCGGGGGGGAATGAGACGGAGCGGGCCTTCAGAGGCTCCTGAGAAGCCCGCCGGCCTTCTGACAAGTTCTCTTTGTCTTCCCCGAAGACAAAGGGAACTTCTCAGAAGCCCCCCGGGCTTCTGGGAAGGCCCGCCGCCTTCTGAGAAGGCATGCTCCTTCTCACTTCCCCCCAGGGCTCGCCGCCGAACTACGGAGAGCCGCTGCTACACGCAGCTCGCGCAACCGATGGGATGGCTCTGCTCGCGGCAGGGAACGCGGGCGCGGCGCGGCCACCAAATGCATCGCACGGCGGCTGGGGGGCGATGAGTTGCTGTGTCCGCCACCTATCTCGGGCGCAGTGCCCGCCGGAGACATCGCGATCCCCGCGGCTGCTCTTGACGCAAGAGGGACCTCTGGCAAGGCAGGCCTTTGGCGCGCACACATGTTCTCAAGATCGCCCCCCGGACCCCTCCCGGGGTCCAGATTGAACAAGTTTTTCGAGACGCGCCCAGCCGTGGCGACGAGGATCCCCCCCGGAACGCGGAAACACGAAAAATCCCCCGCTGGTCGCGCACCGAAGGTCGGCCCGGCGAAAGCTCACTCTTACGCGTCGGCGAGCGGAGAGGCTTAGCTCCATACTGCCCAGCAGCTTAATGCCCGAGCCTGTGTTTGGAAGCAAAACCACCTGGCACTATCGCTATCGCGCAACAACTGAACGCCCACGCTTCAGATATATGTCACCCACGAACAAATAATGTATTGAGCCCGACCAGCAACTGAATGCCCAATGTGTGGATGATATATGAGCACCCCAAGCAGAAAAACCAACCCAGCAACTGAACGCTCAAGCCGCGAAAGATATTTGCGTATCGCCGCTCAATTTTTGACCACCTGGCATTAACGCTATCGCGCAGCAACTGAATGCCCACGCTTCAGATATATGTGCACTCCCAAGCAAATAATGTATTGAGACACAGCAGCTGAAAGCCCAATCTGTGGATGAACCATGTGCACCCCGAGAGGAAAAGTCAGCCCAGCAACTGAATGCCCAAGCCTCGAAAGATATTTGTGTCCCGCCGTTCAATTTTTGACCACCAGGCACTCTCGTTATCGCGCAGCAGCCGAATGCCCACGCTTCAGATATATGTGCACCCCCAAGCAAATAATGTATTGAGTCAGACCAGCAACTGAATGCCCAATCTGTGGATGATACGTGTGCACCCCAAGCAGAAAAGTCAGCCGAGCAACTGCATGCCACAGCCTCGAAAGATATTTGGCTCCCAAGCAAATAGTGTATTGAGTCAGACCAGCAACCGAATGCCCAATCTGTGGATGATATATGTGCAGCCCAAGCAGATAATGGTATGAGTCAGCCCAGCAACTGAATGCCCAAGCCTCGAAAGATATTTGTGTGTCCCACCGCTCAATTTTTGATGTTATCCACCCCGCACTTGAGGAAAGAATCACCGCCAGGCCGGGCGCCAGCTCAAGTGGAGTCCGGGCACCCCGGGCCGAACGTCTCCACGATGGCCCCCTGCGCGTGGCGGTTCTTCATGACCTTAGTGAAATCATCAAGGCTGACCTGGTTCCCGGCGAGCTTCTCGTGGGGGGCGTTGCCGTGCTCGCGGAAGCACTGGGCGGCCCTCTGGTGCGTCTGCGCCACGAATGGGAGCCCGCCGGCGCCCTGCCAGTTCATGAGCATGCGGATCCTGGACTTCGACTTGGGGTCGAGCCATTCGTGCAGCGTCTTGGCGTGCTTGGCGAGCTCGGTCGGGTCCTTCGGCGCGAGCGTCGCGCCGGCGCTGCTGCCCGCGCCCTGGCGCAGGCTGGCCGCCCCCTCCTTGGCCGTCTCCTTCTTAGGCGCGAGGCAGTACTCAAGAGCAGGCGCGATGCGACCAATTTCACTGTACAACGCCTTGCATACATCTTGCTTCATGATGAACTCATTCTGCTTCTTGATGTCCGGGTTCTGCTGGTGCTTGCAAAACTCCAAGGCTGCATGTACCCATCTGTTGATGCCGACCCCTCTGCGCTCCTCGGTGTCGTCCGCCATCTCGGTGGAGAACATGGCGCCCGTCTTCAATGGGGCACTCATCGTTGCCCACACCTGCTCGTCCGTCATGCGGGGAAACCTTGACTGGCCATATGCATTGAGGAGCTGGCACGGCACGGTCTCGAAACTCTTCAGCCACTTCCGGGCCGGCTGGTCGTCTTTGGGCCCAGGGCGCTTGGTGGACGCGTCGTGGGCCGCAGATGCCCCGGACGCTGCTCCGAAGTCATCGGGTTCTGGCATATTGCCGAGAAGTGGCACTGTGGAAGATCGGCTCGCTTACGATCAACGCGTTGTAATGGTACCCTCTTGCTTGTCAGCCTCTGCCAAAGACCGCATTGCAGGAACGACGAACGAACGAACGAACAAGCCGCACCTAGACGGCGCATTGGCACAGCAGAACTACGAACTCACACATGCGGGAAAAAACTAGCGAAAAAGTATGCGGCATGCAGGGCGAGAGGTGTGCAATCACCAGAAGACGTTGTACTGGTGACCCGCTGCTCGGGAAGCAACATGCAACGCGGGGGGGGGAGAGAGGGGAGAAGGGGGAGGGGAGAAGGGGAGGGGGGGAAGACGACGAGGACACAAGAATGTCATACTATTGTGCACAATGTCGCTCTACTGCCTCATTCCACTGTGATGTACTTACCAGAAGAGCTTGCAATGCATCAGTGCTGCCACCTGCCACTACGAGAGCCTTTGCGTGCATGTAGTTCGTCCACTGCACACGAGGGCGCCCTCGACACCGCGGCGCCATCCATCTCCGAGGTAGGACGTCA
The DNA here is from genome assembly GCA_963575745.1 of Prorocentrum cordatum. Classification (NCBI taxonomy): domain Eukaryota; class Dinophyceae; order Prorocentrales; family Prorocentraceae; genus Prorocentrum; species Prorocentrum cordatum. The sequence continues at coordinate 196,454 of CAUYUJ010012658.1, read as the reverse complement.
GAGCCTTCGCCACACTCGAACACCATAGCTCTCGGTAAGCTTCTGGGGCCGCACCGGGCAAGTTTACCATACAGTTTAAGCTGCCGTTCAAGTAAGGATGCTGATAAAGGCCGGACCTTCGCAAGCTCCCGAACTTCTGCGTTGCTCACGCGCGACTCAAAAGAAGGTAGGATTTTGTGAACTGACCGTAAGCACCCCGCCTGGAAGCCATCGACCCTGTCTCTGTCTGCTTGTAAAAGCATACAAGATTCCAACCCATACAACAGTTTCGAGAACACGCATGTTTCCAGAACCCTCGTCTTGCGCGTTCTGCTGAGATTGGCATGGCTCCAGACTCTTGACAAATTATGGAAAATCCCTTTTGCTTCCCCAAGGCGCCGCGTAAGTTCCGCCCGAGGCTTGCCATCGGTGCTGATCAGTCCGCCCAAATACACAGCATGATCCTTACATTTGATTTCTTCGCCGTCTGGCCCGTAAATGGTCCCTTCCGCCCGTATTTTGAGTAATACCGTTTTCCCGGCATTTAGTTCCAAGCCGTACTTCGCCCCCACAGCCACGACCGCGTCCAGATGTGCTTGAAGTTCGTCTGGTTCCCGGGCTACGAGCATTGTGTCGTCAGCGTACAGGACATCTCTGGTAATAAGATAATGGCGTGTCGGCCTGCGCGGTAATGTCGAATCCATGCGTTCGTCAACATGTTGCAAAAGTACAGACATGACAATGATAAACAAGTAAGGTGATAAAGGGCAGCCTTGCGCGATACCAGCTGCTTGTGTCCTCTGCGACGTCGTTGTGCCCCCATCTTGCACTACAAACTTCCGTGTCTTGTATATGCCTTTGATCATGTCGATCATCGCCGGCGGGATGCGAAATTCCCGTAAAGCATGAACAAGACCTTCTGGGTGGATCCGGTCAAAGGCCTTGCTCCAGTCCAGCAGTAGAAGGAGCAGCTTGCCCTCTTTGTCTTCGAGTGTTGCGTCGATCAGCCTGCGAGCCAAGAACAAAGCCTCGCTGGTGCCGCGTTTGGGCCTGAAGCCGTATTGGGATTCGCGCATTGCCTTTTCGCATCCTCCTTGTTTGAGCCTGTGTAACAATGTGCTGGCGAGTACTTTATATCCAACTGTAAGTAGTGAGATAGGCCGGTAGTTGGAAGGCAAGGAAGTGTCCCCCTTTTTGAAGATGGTGACAACTGAGGATTCTCGCCATTCTTGCGGGATGTCCTTCTTCTCCCAGCACGCACTGCACAAAGCCGTTAAGATGTCCAACGCCGCGTCGTCATCCCAAAGTGCTCGCCATAATTCCGGTGGCACTCCATCTGTTCCCGCTGCTCGCTGAATGCGTAAATGTTTAACTGCCCGCTTTACCTCTTCAACCGTGATGGGACCAAGCTCTATGGGTAAATGCCCCCCTTCGGCATTGAAGTCGGCGAAATGAGATCCGCCAGGAGGCGGTCGCCATTGAACTTGTTCAAGATAATCTGCCATAGTGTCAGCCCGTTCAGAGGAGTCTACTAGGCGGCCATCTGCGTCACGGAGTCGTCCGCATTTGTGCGCACGTCCTTTCCGTAAGCTTTTGATCATGTCCCACCCATTGCTCTCGATGCCCTCTGTGAGCCATCGATTTTTGTCTGCCTTGGCCGATTGCCGGATCATTCTGTTCAATTGTCTCTCCGGCGTCGTGCTGATTGCCATCCCTCTTTGACGTGCCGTGTTCCTCTCGTCGATCAGGTGGAGAGTACGGTCCGAGATCCAAGGTCGCAGGCGGATGCTATCGTGATAACAATATGCAAAATGTGGTGTCAGGAAGCGAAACGTTGCCGCATAGGACTCCTGAGCCAAAAAGCGGGCTACGGGAAGACGCCGTCACGGACGACGCAGCAATTTCAGGCCAGCGTTCTACCATATAAAAATAGAGAAAGTCCCAATCAGTATGAGGCGGACGAAGATCCGCCACCGTGCCCTCGGCACGAAGTGGACCCAAGGCTCATGCAATCCCGAGAAGTCGAGGATTGTAGTTTCTTAAGGGCCCAGACCCCCAAATTCCTGGGCGCTCTCGGGCGCTGTTGGGCGCTGTTGGGCGCTCTCGGGCGCTCCCGTGGTGTTCCGCGTGAGCTTCTGGGACGGTCCTCTCGCCCACGAGGGCCCCAAAACGCCTTGAGACGCCCACGAAACACTGTGTACCACTGAACGTAGCATGATGTTGTGAATGTTCCACGCGAGCACGAGCGCAGAATATAGGAGTGAAAATCCACGGAGTCCTTGGTGTGCATGAGTCGTTGACCGGCACTCTAGGTCTCAGCAAGATCGGTCTCGGCGTGCCTGAGTCGTTGACCGGCACTCGTTGTCGTCTTCCCACTACGTGGATAATGCACACGGCTTGTGTTTTACAGTGCGCGCTAGTGTGATCAGTTTAGCGTAGCAGCAGCATGTATGATATTAGGTTGGCTATCGTACTCACGCACTCTGTGCCACGCAGTCTTCTCGTATAGCAGTAGATGAGGAATCCAACGGGTTCAAGTCAACCAGGCGAATTTTCCATAGCAGACGTCGTGGCGACACGACGGCCTGTATGAGGAATCCAACGGGTTCAAGTCAACCAGGCGAATTTTCCATAGCAGGCGTCGTGGCGACACGACGGCCTGTATGAGGAATCCAACGGGTTCAAGTCAACCAGGCGAATTTTCCATAGCTGGCGTCGTGGCGACACGACGGCCTGTACTGAAATGACCTGAAACGAACTGTATCCATTATGGCTCAAGATCGAAGCTTGTGCGCACGTCCACTGGGAAAATAACCGTGTCTCTGTCACATCATACATCCCATGGCACATTGTTCAGGAGAGTCCTCGATTGTACCCTTTGGGCAGCCACTGCGATACCCCGTGGGGCAACAGGTACAGAGACGTGAAAGCAGCCTCACAAGTCCTCCGCCAGGAGTCGAGCCAGGAGACGAGCCAGAAGATGTCGAACCCTCTCAACGTGAAGGACGCGGCGACAGCGAACAGCTGGAGCAAACGGGGGAGCCCCCGAAAAAGAAGAAGAAGAAGACCCGTCGGGGAGGCAAACCTCGCGTCCATCAGCGTGACCGACAGTGGTACTGAGTGCCCCAGGGCAGGGGGAGTGTGTACCACTGAACGTAGCATGATGTTGTGAATGTTCCACGCGAGCACGAGTGCAGAATATAGGAGTGAAAATCCACGGAGTCCTTGGTGTGCCTGAGTCGTTGACCGGCACTCTTGGTCTCAGCAAGATCGGTCTCGGTGTGCCTGAGTCGTTGACCGGCACCCGTGGTCGTCTTCCCACTACGTGGATAATGCACACGGCTTGTGTTTTACAGTGCGCGCTAGTGTGATCAGTTTAGCGTAGCAGCAGCATGTATGATATTAGGTTGGCTATCGTACTCACGCACTCTGTGCCACGCAGTCTTCTCGTATAGCAGTATATGAGGAATCCAACGGGCTCGAGTCAACCAGGCGAATTTTCCATAGCAGGCGTCGTGGCGACACGACGGCCTGTATGAGGAATCCAACGGGTTCAAGTCAACCAGGCGAATTTTCCATAGCAGGCGTCGTGGCGACACGACGGCCTGTATGAGGAATCCAACGGGCTCAAGTCAACCAGGCGAATTTTCCATAGCAGGCGTCGTGGCGACACGACGGCCTGTACTGAAATGACCTGAAACGAACTGTATCCATTATAGCTCAAGATCGAAGCTTGTGCGCACGTCTGCTGGGAAAATAACCGTGTCTCTGTCACATCATACATCCCATCTGTCCTGCGAGCGCGGCCAACACCCGAATACCGCCACACACGCCAGCACGCACGCCCAGGTTCCAAGGCGACCCAAGACGCCTCCAAGATACCTCCAAGACGGCCCAAGAGGCCTCGAACTATGTGTCGTGCGGGCGTGGCCACAACCCGACGGCCGCCGCGCACGCCACCACACGCGCCTAGGTTCTACTTTGTTGCGCCCCCTTGGGGCGGAAAGTGATCACACCGCCACGCCGTCCCAGACGGGCGTGTCGGCCCATCGGCTATCAAATATATGTCCTCCGAGCGTGGCGAAAACCCGAATGCCGCCACGCACACACACACAAACACCAAAATGGTCTCAAGATGTCTCCAAGACGGCCCAAATGGGCACACCGATATTAGGCTATTCGACATTGGGCTGCGCCGAGATTCGTCCCTCGAATTTCGGCCACGCTCGTGGGACACGTGTGTGGTAAACACGCGGGCCGACCATATTTTACTGGCAGCCGTGGGAATAGGAAGGTCAAAGACGGGCCAGGCGGATACATGTATCCTTACAGCTGCGCCGCGGGCACCCATCTGCCACTAGCAGCGTCCCATTCGACCGCTCCTGTGCCAGCACGCAGCGCATCAGCCAGGTCATCTGCGGGAGCATGCTCCGGCGTTCCAGGGCATTCTTCGGGGGTCGGGCAATCGACCACGAACCCCAGGGAGTCTCCTGGCGAATGCCCATCCACGCTGGGCGAGCCGCCCCCATCCTCAGAAAACCTAAACCCGCGTCGACGTCGTTCCCACGCTCAGAGTGGGAGCCGGGGGACGGGAGCCACACGCCAGCGGACGAGTCGGGCAACGGGTCGACGTCACTGGCGTGCGCCTCGGAGCTCTCTGCGGCCGTGTGCCCGTCCTCGAAATCCACGTCCATGTTGGCATCGTTCACCTGCCCTTCTGTGGAACCAGGCGAAGGAAGGCAAATGCCCCCGAAGAATCGCGCCTGCTCGCCCGCATCCGAATCACCGCTGCCCGAATCCTGCGAAAGAGCACTCCTGCTAGAGGCTACGGTTTCGAAGACTGGCATGCGGAGGCGAAGGCAACTGGCGACGGCCGCCCAAATTACGCCAGGATCTCCCATGGAACATCCATGGCGGCGAAAGGCCCCCCCTCCCCCCCTGAAGACCCCAAAATGAAAACGAAGGAAGATCATCGTTCCCAACATGTTTTGTTGGACCCCCCCGGTGCCACAACCAGGGGCCCGGAAAAAACGAATCCAGGGGGAGGGGGGACACCAAACAAAATCAGCTGGGCGTGCAGTTGCCTTCGCCACCACCGGGGCCGCCTCTGAAAACCGAGCTCCAGGTCCTAATCCGGACCTCGTCCTCCTTAGCCTGCCCCACCGGCAGGAAGTCCGTGCGCCTGAGTTTGCCGAAGATGTGGCACCCAGTCCTCGTCCGGAACCTGGACACTGCCACATATCCGTACCCGCGGGTCGCCACGTGCTTGTTCCATTTCTCATCGAAGTAAATGCATCCACGGTGCAACGAGGCCCCCTGGGCCCTGCGGATGGTGGTCGCGTAGCCGTAGCAGCAAGGCACAAACCGTCGGTGACAACCGTTCGGCGGCGGGCCCGGGGGAAAAGGCAGAAAGGGCGGGCTTTCTGAGAAGGCCGCGGGGCCTCTCAGAAACCTTCCCGCCTTCTGGGAAGCCTTTTGTGGATCCGAATGAAGGCTGACTGGATGGCGGGGGGGGCTTCTGTTGTATCTGTTGTATTTGTTGTATATGTTGTATATGTTGTATCTGTTGTATCTGTTGTATCTGTTGTATCTGTTGTATCTGCTGTATATGTTGTATATGTTGTATATGTTGTATCTGTTGTATCTGTTGTATCTGTTGTATATGTTGTATATGTTGTATATGTTGTATATGTTGTATATGTTGTATATGTTGTATATGTTGTATCTGTGCTATCTGTTGTATATGTTGTATCTGTTGTATCTGTTGTATATGTTGTAGCTGTTGTAGCTGTTGTATCTGTTGTATATGTTGTACCTGTTGTATCTGTTGTATATGTTGTATATGTTGTATGTGTTGTATCTGTTGTATATGTTGTATCTGTTGTATATGCTGTATATGTTGTATCTGTTGTATCTGTTGTAAATGTTGTATATGTTGTATATGTTGTATATGTTGTATATGCTGTATCTGTTGTATCTGTTGTATCTGTTGTATCTGTTGTATATGTTGTATATGTTGTATCTGTTGTATCTGTTGTATCTGTTGTATATGTTGTATCTGTTGTATATGTTGTATATGTTGTATATGTTGTATCTGTTGTATATGTTGTATCTGTTGTATCTGTTGTATCGGTTGTATCTGTTGTATCTGTTGTATATGTTGTATATGTTGTATCTGTTGTATCAGTTGTATCTGTTGTATCTGTTGTATATGTTGTATCTGTTGTATCTGTTGTATCTGTTGTATCTGTTGTATCTGTTGTATCTGTTGTATCTGTTGTATCTGTTGTATCTGTTGTATCTGTTGTATCTGTTGTATATGTTGTATATGTTGTATCTGTTGTATCTGTTGTATATGTTGTATCTGGTGTATGTGTATCTGTATATGTTGTATCTGTTGTATCTGTTGTATATGTTGTATCTGTTGTATCTGTTGTATCTGTTGTATCTGTTGTATCTGTTGTATCTGTTGTATATGTATCTGTTGTATCTGTTGTATCTGTTGTATCTGTTGTATGTTGTATGTGTTGTATCTGTTGTATCTGTTGTATATGTTGTATATGTTGTATCTGTTGTATATGTTGTATATGTTGTATATGTTGTATATGTATCTGTTGTATCTGTTGTATCTGTTGTATCTGTTGCATATGTTGTATACGTTGTATATGTTGTATCTGGTGTATCTGGTGTATCTGTTGTATATGTTGTATCTGTTGTATCTGTTGTATCTGTTGTATCTGTTGTATCTGTTGTATCTGTTGTATCAGTTGTATCTGTTGTATCTGTTGTATCTGTTGTATCTGTTGTATCTGTTGTATCTGTTGTATATGTTGTATATGTTGTATATGTTGTATCTGTTGTATATGTTGTATCTGTTGTATCTGTTGTATCTGTTGTATCTGTTGTATCTGTTGTATCTGTTGTATCTGTTGTATATGTTGTATCTGTTGTATATGTTGTATATGTTGCATCTGTTGTATCTGTTGTAGCTGTTGTAGCTGTTGTATCTGTTGTATCTGTTGTATCTGTTGTATATGTTGTATCTGTTGTATCTGTTGTATCTGTTGTGTTTGTTGTGTCTGTTGTGTCTGTTGTGTCTGTTGTGTCTGTTGTGTCTGTTGTGTCTGTTGTGTCTGCTGTGTCTGTTGTGTCTGTTGTGTCTGTTGTGTCTGTTGTGTCTGTTGTGTCTGTTGTGTCTGTTGTGTCTGTTGTGTCTGTTGTGTCTGTTGTGTCTGTTGTGTCTGTTGTGTCTGTTGTGTCTGTTGTGTCTGTTGTGTCTGTTGTGTCTGTTGTGTCTGTTGTGTCTGTTGTGTCTGTTGTGTCTGTTGTGTCTGTTGTGTCTGTTGTGTCTGTTGTGTCTGTTGTGTCTGTTGTGTCTGTTGTGTCTGTTGTGTCTGTTGTGTCTGTTGTATCTGTTGTATATGTTGTATATGTTGTATGTGTTGTATATGTTGTATCTGTTGTATATGTTGTATATGTTGTATCTGTTGTATATGTTGTATCTGTTGTATATGTTGTATCTGTTGTATCTGTTGTATCTGTTGTATATGTTGTATATGTTGTATATGTTGTATATGTTGTATCTGTTGTACTTGTTGTATATGTTGTATCTGTTGTATCTGTTGTATCTGTTGTATCTGTTGTATATGTTGTATATGTTGTATATGTTGTATATGTTGTATCTGTTGTATATGTTGTATCTGTTGTATCTGTTGTATCTGTTGTATATGTTGTATATGTTGTATATGTTGTATCTGTTGTATCTGTTGTATATGTTGTGTATGTTGTATATGTTGTATATGTTGTATCTGTTGTATATGTTGTATCTGTTGTAAATGTTGTATCTGTTGTATCGGTTGTATATGTTGTATATGTTGTATCTGTTGTATCTGTTGTATCTGTTGTATCTGTTGTATCTGTTGTATATGTTGTATCTGTTGTACCTGTTGTATCTGTTGTATCTGTTGTATCTGTTGTACCTGTTGCTTCTGAGAAGCCCCGCGGCCTTCTGAGAAGGCCCGCCCCTTCTGATTTCCCCCCCGGGGCCGCCGCCAAACCTTTCTGTCGATCCCAGGCATAGATCGGATGCACCAGAACGCGATTCCCTGTGCTGCAGAGAAGAGCAGTGAACGCCTCGTTGCCGTCCAAGCTCTGCTCCACTGTGACCACCGCCCCATTGACAAACCCGCGCTGCTTGTCCAAGTTCCGCGTGAGTCGCAAGCGCAAGCCTGGCCGAGCCAATATCTTCAGCGTGGACTTGCAATCCGGGTCGGGGTCAGCGCCCTCGGCCAAGTCACTGCTGTGGATGCCAAGGAAAGCCAGCGTCTCGCGACAAATTTCATCGGCCCCTGCATTCGTCTGCGTCAGCCACGTGAACGGTTCCCCCTCGACCTCGTCCGTCAGGCTGTGCCCAACCCATCGCTGCAAATCTCCCGTCCAATGCCTGTCCCCGAAGTAAGAGTGCAACAAGGCCCTGCTCGGCTGTTGGGTCCGGATCCCGTTCACGAAGACCAAGTGATCAGGATCATCACTGCGATATATCGTCGTCAGCTCCACCTGTTCCATGCACCCACAGTGCTGCTGACACAATGTGGGCTCGTAGGAATCTTCGCCGCGGTTCTTCCTCAAGTTCACGGGCGTCAACTGCTGGAAATCCCCGACGACCACTGTATAAGGCAGGTGCGGCTGGGAGCGCACGGTCTGGAAGAATCTGGCCCAATCCTGGTTCGCGTACTGGGACGCTTCATCCACGAGGATCAAATCCATACGTCGCATGGCGGACGGCGGACTCCAGCGTACCTTGCCGTCTTGCTTTGGCCTCTGGTACTTGAGAACTCCGTGGAGGGTGTCGATGTTGATGTTTTCCACGCCGTCCCTGTCTGGGATCTGGGCCTTCAGACTGTGGACCAGCTGGCCCGTCGGGCACACGATGAGGACGCCCATGCCGCGTGCCGCAGCTCGCAAGGCGCATTCCAGGAGGACTGCAGTTTTCCCGCTCCCCGGCTGTCCGGCGACGTAGAGCCAACGCCTGGTCTGCGTTTTCTTCTCCAAGAGGGCCTGGTCGTCCGCGCACTTCTGCTCCTGCTTCCCGTGTTCGTCATCCACCTCAGTGCGCTCTCGCACCAACTTCAGCACCTTGTTCTGCTCAGCGCTCCACTGCCGAGATAGATACTGGGGCCTGTTGGTGGAGTCCCACTCCTGCTGCCAACGCTGGTACTCGGCGTCGGTCTGGGAGTCGAGGACCCTTTGGTACAACAGGAATTCAGCATCTTGCTTCACGCCGAACGTATTCACGCGATCTTCCCGGCACCCGTTATATTCCAGATCTCGCATGCAGATGTCCTTCAGGTAGCGGTACGCGACGCGGTGATTGGAGAAGACTGCCGATCCTGCAACGCCCAGCTTCTCCGCGCCCGGCGTCGGAGGAACGCCATCCCCCAGAGCGCGGAGATCACCGTTCGGCCCCACGTTCAAAGGCAAGGCCGTCTCATGGAAGACCACGCCGCCCTCCGCTCGGATGAGTCCTCCGCCCGCGCGAAGCTCTGGCGCATCCTCCCACCCGCACCACGTCCACGACATCAGGTACTCGATGGCGCCAGCGAGGTTCTTCTGGCAGTTCAAATGTCGGGCCCGCTTGGGCAATATGTCGGCTGCTGCAAGGTGGGGAAACTGTGAGAGCATCATCTGGCCGAAGTACCCATCGTGCAGCTCGTACCAGTACCTGCAGGAAACTACGTTCGAGGTCGCCTTGCCGTGTGAAGCCGTCCTCGCCGCTCTTGTACGGAAGCCCTGGGTGTGCGAGTCGTATTCCTTCGTCCTGTGCCACGCCAAGAAACTCTCGCGCACGTAGCCGCCCCGTTTCACCACCTCTTGCTGTTCTGCGAGGTAGAAACCATACATCTTGGTGGTGAAATTCTTTTGGCGGCCCTCGAATGTCTGCACGTCGACGGGCTGCGGCGGGTACATCAACACGTCCGCAAAGCTCCGCTTGAATTCCGGGACGGCGGCCATGCGAAGGGCGACCTCAGGCACGCAGGGGGCGCTTTTGGCCAGAAGCCTGTAGGCAGCCAGCCACGGGGCGACTTGGCCCCGCTGCACGTATTCGCCGAGACCAACATCAACTGCATCGTGGTCTTTCGATACGTACCCATTTATATAGTTAAGGCGCCCGCTGCCGACCTGGATGTCGATTTCGCACAAGAAGAGGCCCCCAAGCACCTTCAAGAAGCCCGTCGCGGCGGCCAGCGGCATGCCAGTCGCGCCGATGCGGCCGGCGAGCGTCGCCGCGGTGACGCCGCTGGCGAAGAGCACCCACGCGCAGAAATGCCAGTGCGGCGTGCCCCGCCCCTGGTACTCCGTCCTCATGGCCCACTCCACCACCCGAAAATATCGGTTCCCAACAGCGTGAAACATGAAAAGGAAGATGCACCTCACAAGGTTGTACATGTGGATGGCCATCACATAAGCTCCGGCGAAGAGGCACTGTCTATACGGTTCCAAGAAGTACGGCATCGGAAATTTCCATTCCGCAGGGGCGACTGTAATGAATAAGTTCGGAAGTGCGCTCATCGATGGATCGTCGTCCCGAGCCGTGCGCCCGTAGTTGTAGATGTCCGGGTGGTGCCGCTGGTCATGAAGGCGGCTCATCTGCAAACGCACCATGTCGGCGCATGCTAGCTGCGTGACCTCCCAAAACCCTGTGCTCCCCTGTGCCTCTCGAGCCATGGCGTCGGCAGTCACTCCGAAGGCCCGTGCTCTCGTGTGCGCGTCGAAATACCTCTTGGCGAGCTGCCGCTCGTATAAATAGAACTGCAGGTCCGTGTTCTCCGAGTATACTCTGACAGAGGACAGCGCTTTCTTCGTGAAAGACAAGCCTATGGAGACGCACCGGTTCTGGTTGTCGTCGGCGTCGTCCTGATAATGCTGCGCAATGCCACTGTCAGTGAAGGCGGTCTCCGGGTATAGCCAAGGAAAAATGGCGCACTCCCAGCCGGCCTGGACCACAAATAAGTCGTAAGAGGAAATGTTGAGGCCGTGTGGGTCGCTGCCGTCCAGGCGCCTCCGCTGCATGTCGTTGATGACACTGTAGAACTTGTTGTTCGCTCTCAAATATCGATAGGCGGCCTTCGCCCTGGCCGTCGGCATGGAGGACTCCTGCACGAGCTTCGGGCAGAAGCGCGCGCGAGAGATTCCGACCTTCTTCCAGTTCTTGTGCGTGCGGGGGCGCCCCTTCTGCCAGAACATCTCCTCCTCCTTGTTCACAGTCAAAATCACGATCTGCAAGGCCTTCTTCTCCGAATCAGTAAGATCGAGCATGGAAGGCCCCTGGGTACCAAGATAGACGAAATCACCTCCATGGTACCGCGGCCACGTGACATTTTCGCCAGCCCAGCCGTCTCCTGTCGGAGGCGCGCCGACGGAGGGCAGGGGGAGGGGGGTAAGGTTTCTAAGACGGCTGGGGGCTTCTTCGAGGCCTCCGGGGGGCTTCTTAAACGCCTCCGAGGGTTTCTGAGAAGCACCCTGCCTTTTAAGAAACCCTCTCCCCCCCTGCGCTCCCTCGGCGCGCCGCCGATCCTGGCGCAGTCCCTTCCACGGCCAAGCGGGGAATTCGATAGAGCTCCGAGGTCTTCCGGACTTTCGCCCCGCCCGCACGACCAACTACCGGGTCCATCACGTCCGCCGGCCCGCGCTTGACTGCGCGACCGCCGCCAGCCAGCGACCCCCGACGCCCTGCAGCGCGACCCCGGCCGCGCTGGGAACTCGCCCCGGCCCCGCCGCCTCGAGCTTGGCGCGCGGGCGCGCCCTGGTGTCCGCGACCAGCTCGACCGCCTCTTCCCGCTGCCTTGCCCTGGAAGCCCCTGCCGAGCCGCTTGCGCCTGGCCGCATCAGCCGCCGCTCGCATTCTCCTCCCCGCCCTGGCGATGCCGGCCAACAGTGCGGGCCCAGCGCCTGCGATGGGCCTCTGGTGCTCGCGCATGGGGACACATTTGCCACACAGCGCGGCGGGCTTGTACATGCCAGCGCGGTACCACCACCGGGACGTGACTCCGACCTGGCCATCCACATGCTCCATGGGCTCAGTAGGGATGCACCCATGCAGCTCTGCCATGTCTGCGCTTCCTAGCATGGTGCCCGTGAAATAATTCGCATTGAAATGTAGAGAACCGCATTGCCCACAGAACGACCAGGCGCCGTACCGCACCCAAAACTCAAAATCGCTTTTGGGCGTTTTCCATGGCCACTCACGTTGCTCGCTCGACAGTATGCCGCCGTCCCACACCTGGCACGCAAACAGCTCCTCGACGCAGAAAGCACCGTACAGGACCACCCTGCCTGGCCAGGGCCATCCTGGGCCTTCCACGGCGCGCACGCCGCTCCAGGCAAGGCTGAGAGGTGTATGCACAGTCTCGGGGCCAAGAGGGCCCTGGCCAAGCATGGTGGTGATGCATCAAAGCCTTCGGCGGTTCCTTGCACTTCGCCTCGGCGTACGCGGACACGAAGCAGGCCTCCGCGCACGCCAGCGGCCAAGCGACGATGCCATCATCAACGGCCACCTGCTTGGAGCACTCGTAAAGCCGGTTGACCCCCTCTCCTCTCCGAACGCCCAACGCTGCGTCCGCCGTGTCCGGCAAATCTTCCCCAAGCATTTTCCTGTACGGCTCCACCGTCGCAGGGCTCACCATATCCACCCTGACGGTCGCCGGAGGGAACTCCTCCACCAGCCGGGCATGCATCTCGTGCTTCACGAAAAACCGCCGCATGGTGTCCACGGGCACCGCTTCCTCGGTCAGGCTTTCAGCCGTACAAAACTGCGCCCGTATGTCGGTCAAGGCCGCCAGTTCACCCGAATGGACGCCTCCACGCTGCCCGCGGGCCTGGACGTCGTAACGCCCAACCCTGGGGAAACCTGCGACGCGGCCGTATAGCCATCGCCAGTGAGACTGCTCCAGTCTGGCGACAGTCATTTGCACGTCCGCCGTCTGCTCCCGATACCTCCGGTACGCTGCCACCCGCCCCTGTGACGGGGGTCCACGCGCATGCGAGAGATGCCCCCCTTGCACGGATCCCCCCGTATCCCCTGCCAGCCCCCTCCGGTGGGATCATCTCTCGCAGTTACTTGGCCCCCCCGCCCCACGAATCCTTGGGGATCGCCACCAGATACTCGCGAAGAACAAACTGGGTCGCTTCATCGAGCGTCATGCCTGTCTGCAACTTCTCGAGCAGCACCTCTCCGCACGCGTGGGTGTGGATGTCCTCGTTGCTCTTCAGCTCTCGCAATGCCTGAGCAGGGCGCCGCAACCATCGGTGCAGATGTTCCCGGGATGTGTGTTGCCCGAACTCGTCGAAGTACCGTTTCTGAATATCGTTGCTTGTCAGGCCGTCCACATGATGCCACCGGAGCAGTTGCTAACGATGCCGCTCGTAGCCTCTGCTCCCAAGGTCGGTGTGGAAAATATTGGCACGCGCGTCCAACCAATGCCGGCAGGTCTGCGCGGATACTCGGTATCCCCAATCTTCCAATATGTCTCGCATCAAGAGCCTCTCGGTGCCCAGCCCATACCAAAGCACCTCGTCACGATAGCGGTTCCCGACATGCCGCTCCACCGCGCGGGAGTTGTCGAGGACCATGGGTTCCTGCGCCCCTGCCACCCCGGGCTCTTCGAATGGTGCTGCGGCAGGCCTCTTCCTGGCACGACGGCCTGCGGGGCATCGTCCTCCTGATGGGAAATTGAAACGCGCGCCGCCTCCAATTCCGCCGAGGCCAATGTAGGCTTGGAGTTTCCTGCGAAGACCAGCCTTTTCAACGAAGATGGCAAGAGGATCGCACGCAGGAAACCCTGGGCGAACACCAACCTCGTCTGGTTTTGGGACGGCGTGGGTTTGGGTCTCCCGCTCCAGGCTCAGCGCGCGCCCCGCCCCGCGCGGCCACCTCCGAGTCAGCGCCGCCGTGCGTCTCGAGCCACTTTCTGCACACGGGGAGCGTCGCCTTGATGGGTTTCCGCCTCCGCTCTAACGAGCTTTTGAGTGACCAATAGGACAGCGCCGCGTAACGCGACCTGACCGCATCCTCGACGATGGCATCGAGCTCCTCTGCTGTTTTCACAAGCACAGGGTCGCCGTCGGGATGGTAGGTGGCATGCCAAGCCGCCAGGACCGGCACAGAAACTCGAACTGGGGGCTGTTGTTCCGCGAAGCTGGCCACGATCCCCTCCAAGCCGGCATGTGTGGCAAAGCGGGCGCTGTCGACATCCGCGCGTAACTCCCCGCCAATGCTCTGCTCCACCATCCGGCTGCTGAAGAGGTACCCAGACGAACTCCAGTCTTTCGAGCTCCAGTACAAGCACACGCGGTTGGCCACAAGCAGGTGCAGCTCATCACGCAGCCAATCTTTCAATGCATTCGCATCACCCGTGAAACCTGCCTGGATAGCCTGGCCGTGCTTGAGCTCTAGGTCCCCTGCGGAATGGATGTTCTGCATCGCGGGCGCGCCACTGTAGTTTTTTATCCACGTCTTGGCCACTCCGTCCGTCACATGGACTGGCTCGGGCCGCTCCCAGAATGCCTTGCAAAGGAGAAAAGCTGTTTTCGAAAACCGGAGCGCCTCCCGAGCGAAGTCCCCGTACAGGTCGTCCAACTCCTTCGCTGTGGACGGCTGGGCCACAGGTGAGTCCACACGGTGTTTGCCCCACCAATGTTTCACAGCCGCCTCCGTGACGTCCACTTTGCGATCTTTCAGTGCGTTGAACAACCGGCGCGCCGAGGTGCACGCCGAAAGGGGATTCCGCCGAAGCTCGGGCCCGTGGCGCTGCTCCAGTGCAGCTGCGGAAAGGGGCATGTCGCCTCGCGCCGCGAATGGCCTCCGGGGCCCCCGCGCGCCGGCCAGGCGCTCGCAAGCGACACTTTGGGCCTGGGTGGCCACGCGATTGGGGCGCCATACGAACAATAATGGAACGACGTGACGCGAGAGATGATAGCACTACTCCGGCTCATGCGGTGGAGCAATGCGTCCGCCATCTTTGCCATTTACATCCGCCACTCCGGGGAAAGACGCCTTCGCCGGTTCCGCCAAGATGTTTTGCGACCGCAGCCCCGCAGAAAAAGGCCTCCGCCGCTTCCGCCAATATGGTCCTCGGCCACAGCACGAGCGAGCTTATGGCCCGCTGCGCTCCTCCAACGCTGTTGCGACGAGGGCTCGTGGGAGTGCGGTGTGTTTCTGCGTTGCTTGATGAATGTCCGTGGGAATCGGATGGTTTCGTCGTCATCTTCGTCGTAAGTATGCGGATGTTGGTGTTGATGTTGTTCCTCCTGGACCTCTTTGTATGATGTTGTTACCGTTTGTCCGGTGTGTGCGTATGTGTTGCTTGGGTCGTACGGTGGTCCGTCGCTGGCCAGATGCTGTCGCAACTGGTGCTGAAAATCTGGATCGTCATGTCGATATAACTGATGGCGTGTGTGCTTGCGTATTCGTCGTTTCCGTCTCGGTGGTCGGTGTTCGGTGCTGTCCACAACTTGTCGGAGGTATACGCCTTGGTGATCAGATCCGAAGTCGGGAGTCGACGACGCAAACGCATCGAACACCAGGTGCCGGGCCCGATGATCCACAAGATGTAGTCGATCTGGGTTTGCGTGTGTTTCGCACCAAAATGTATGCACGTGAAAGGGTCATGATGGTGTTTGCGGAACATTGTGTATGCCATGATGAATTTGCGGATGCACGCCCATGATCGTAGCCAAAAACCACGTTGGTTACACCCGCTCTGACCGTAGTTGCCGACAGTTTGTTCCTCTGCGACGTAGATGATGTCATCGTCGCTGTTATCGCTCCGTCTTCCCACTTGCGCGTTCAAGTCGCCTGTAAATACGAACGTTCGATTTTCCTTCGTGGCATTGGTGTGGATGGCGGAAATCATATCGTAAATACTTTGGACGTGCTGGTCCCCATATCTCCCGTGTGGACAAGACGCCGTGGTGATCCCGAGTTGGCACTGTGGTAGGTCGATGTCGATGTAGGCGAACCGCTCGTCCACAGTGGGTTATGCGGTTGTTTTTCAAGTGTGTCTGTCCTTTTGCACATGTGCATCCGCCACATTGGAAAAATGTCGTCGTCGGTTCCGCCAAAAACCCTTTGCGACCGCGGTCCCGCAGAAAGATACCTCCGCCGCTTCCGCCGAGTTGGTCCTGAACCACCTCGGGAAACCCCGCCGACGCCCGACGTGTCACAGGAACACGTGGCGCCAGCTCGACCGTCCCACTCGTTTGCGTTGGGTGGGCAAGGAAGGCCAAGGAGCAGCCTATGGTCCGCACCTTCCCCAAGCGGGCGCCTGAGGAAGGTGCAGCCGTATCCCCTGGGGCGGAACGGCGAAGCCGCTTAAATAATTAAACGCAATTGTGTATAGTATGATTGCGTCGAAAAATCGTACATCCTCCAGCTACCGTCAGACTTCGCCGGACTTCCGCCAAGAAACCACGGTCGCCCCCCAGAGTATGTATTATATACACTAACTTAAACCGGGCGCGTTACGTTCGAGGGAGGGAAATCAAGGAGAGGAGGCCGGCGAGGGGGGGGGCTGTGCCCATCCGAGGGAACGGGGCAGCCCCCCCCCCCAAAAAAAAAACGCTTCGGCCTACCAAGGCCCTCCCCGCCCCGCGAATCCCATTGGGGGGTCGGGATCCCCGCTCTGCAGTGGGATTCGCGGAACGGGGCGCCCCCCCAGGTGCCTCTTATCTTCGCGCTGGCGCCGGCAATGTGCACCCAGGGGGGCGTGGGTTGAAATGAGTGGGGGAGCAGGCAGGATGTGGAGTGGCGTTCCGCTCTGAAGCGTCCTCCCAATCCGGCGAAACCGCAACCCCTCCCAGGGGGCACCGCGCGGGCTGGACCAGGCACATGCGGCACCCTATGTCGGCGCGCACACGTGAAAGGCCCATGTTTGTGTGTCTGTCGGGGAATCCTGGAACACCCACCGCCCCGTTGGCTCGGCGGTATCCAAACGCGCGGGACGCCTTCCTGGTAAGAGGTCCCCGGGGGCCTCTGGGAGCATCTGGAGGCCTCCAAGAGCCGTCGGGCCCCGAAGAGCCCCCCTCACCCACCGAGAGGCCACCAAGAAGACCCCCCCCCCAAGAAGGCCCGACATGGCAAGCAGAAGGCCCCAAGAATTCGTCCGACTGACCCCCCAGAAGACCGCAGGGAGGCTCCCAGAGAAGCCTCGCGTGCACGACATTGGCCGAAGGCCACTGGATATGGAAGTACAACATTTTAAGCAGAAATCTCTTTGCATCTGATGGTACGTGCCGGTGCCGCTGCTGCGAGCACGCTGCCCCATCAGCAGCACAAGGACGGTTCGGACTGGGCTTGCCAACCGTACGAACAACGAGTACCACTGCGAAGGAGCTGCTCCTGATCGTGGACGCAACGCTCGAGCCCATACTGAACCCGTCCCTCCTCTGTGCAGCCGGCCGGCCCGCGCGCCCGCCGTTCCCGTGCAGCCAGCCGGCCCGCGCTGCCCGGCATCGGAAAGGTTGTTCCACTCTGGAGCTCTGGCGCCCGCGACCCGTAGACTGACCCCAAGCCCGCCCCCCAGACCGCATTGGAAGAATCACGGGACCCATCGGGAAGGACCGCAGGTCGTGACCTTGCACGATGTCCACGCGTGCTTACGCGAGCAGCCACGCAAAAGCGGAACCCACGGAGATTGTCCTAGCGGTCGTCCTGACGCCCATTGAGCCTGACGACAAACCCTCCTTGATCATCCCTTCACGCCCTCCATGGCCCACGCACGGCCCGAAACTGCGCAGAAAGACGAAGGAGAGCGGAGAAAGCAGGAAGGACGAGGCTCTCGAGGATTGTCCAGAGGCGAGCCTGAGGCACCCCGGTGCCCCCAGGGGCGGGCCCGAGTAAAAAAAGTGGGAGTATCGAAAAAGCGCGTTGTTGTCGGAGGGCCGGTTTCAGCGAGACCCCGAAACGCCTGGGCGTGAGTTTCGATATCAAAGTAAATGCAGCCGGCGCCTGGGCGAAAGCCCGAGGGCGTATTGAGGGGGGCCAACAACGACAATGATATTTGTTTAGGAATGAAAGCTCAACAGGGACTCCTCTGGAAGCCCTCCAGGGGTGTTGCCGCCACGAGGGCCGCAGTCTTCAGTAAAAACTGCGGCATTGTCACGCGAAGGTGCCGTGGTTGTAGGGGGCGGGACGTTCGCGGCGCCGAGGCGAAAGCGCCGATCCTGAGTAGAAGAAAGTATCGAACGGGAACGCTGGTTTGGTGGGACCGGCATTCGGCGGCGAGCAAGAGCACCTGGCCTGAGTCAAAAAAGGGCGACGTATCGAACGGGAGCGGTGGTATGGGCTTTCGGCAGCAAGGCGAGATCGCCAATCTTGAATAAAAAGCGTGGAAATATCGATCGGAACACAGGTTTGGTGGGAATGCCAGCTTTCGGAGGCGAACAAGAGCAGCGGGGCTAAGTAAAACAAGACCAATATCGAACGGACCCGCTGGTTTGCTGGGGAAGCCGGCTTTCGGCGGCGAGCAAGAGCACCGTACCTGAGTAGACAAGGAGGAAATATCGAGTGGGAGCAGGAGGAGCGAAGATTCGGAAGGAGGAGGAGGAGGAGGAGGAGGAGGAGGAGGAGGGGGAGGAGGAGGAGGAGGAGTAGGAGGATGAGGAGGAGGAGGAAAGAGGAGGAGGAGGAGGGGGAGGAGGAGGAGGGAAGGAGGGAGGAAGGAGGGAGGAGGAGGGAGGAGGAGGAGGAGGGGAGGAGGGGAGCAAACGGGCCCGACGCGGCGGAGCCGCGTCGGGCCCTCAGTCTTGAGTAAACGGCCCTCAGTCTTGAGTAAAGGGTCCGGCCGTAGCACGCGCGGCGGCCGCGCGACGGGCGACCCGAGATCGCGACAGGCGACCGGGGGCGCCGAGGCGACCGAGCGCGGAGCCCTGCCGACCGGAGGGCCCCCAGTCTTGAGTAAATGGTGAGGGCTCTCGGCGGCGAGCAAGAGCATCGAGCCCGAGTAAAAAAGGAGGAAGTCTCGAGCCGGAGCGTTGTTGTTGTTGGGGGGCCGGTTTTGGCGGAACCCCAAAACGCCTGAGCGTGAGCCTCAATTTCAGAGGAAATGCAGCCGGCGCCTCGGCGAGAGCGCCAGGGCGAATATAGGGGGTCCAACAATAATAATTGTTTAGTAATTGAGGTTCAACAACAACAACAACAACAACAACAACAACAACAACAACAACAACAACAACAACAACAACAACAACAGACAACACCAAACAACAACAAACAACAACAACGAGAATCCGCACCGCGGAACTCCACTCCAGCCACGCACCCAGGGACAGTGAATGACCGTTCGGCCCCCTCACTCTGACCTTGCTAGAATCAGGACGCCATCAAGGTATAGAGGGGAGTCATGTCCAAATGTTTCAATAGCGAACGAGTGGGAGGAGGAGAAAAGGGAGGGCGGGGAGGAGGACGGCGAGGATGATCGGCACAGAAAAAGGGGTGTCCGCTGTGCGTTCGATTCGGCTGCTTTTTAGTCGGATGTGTTCGGTGGGTTTGGTTCGGCCGGTTGTTGTGTCGTTGTTGCGTCACTTCGGCCTTCTTCCACAGTTTGCGGCCTGTCGGTTTAGATCGTTGTCGGTTTCGCTGGCGTTCCGGCCGATGTTTGCGTCTGTTGTCGCCGTGGACGCTGTGCACAGCGTCCGTGGACAGCCTCCTTCTCCACGGGCTTGCCATCCTGGTTTCCGCACGGCGTCCCGCCCCGTGCACCTGCTCGTCCTACCGCGAGCCCAGCCTGTGTCTCGGTGTAAGGGGGCAGGCGCCGCGAGCGTTTCGGCCAGGCGGCACGTGTCGACAGCGGGTCGGGAAAGCGGGTGCACCGCGTCGAAGAGAACGTACCGAGCCAGGCGTCGGACACGTTGATCAACCGTGGCGAGACTTGCATTTACCTGTGTTCTCGGCCTCTGGTGCCCTTGCCGATCTTTGGGACAGTCCAAAACACGACCCAGGACGAAAAGCTAGCCCTGGGGAAAGGGTCGGGATGGCTGAGGATTCCACATTGAAACTATCAAGCCGTGGGATCTGGTTGTGGGTCATTCCAGGATGAGGCCTCGGCCCCGAGAGGACCAGAAACGGGCGTCTCCTGTCTCTTCCCTGGCCTCAGGAGCCAGGCAGCAAGACGGCGGCCGTCGGACGGAGCTGAGACGAGGACAACTCAGTTCCACAGCGTTCCAAAACTCTCTCGGAGCGTTCCGGAACGCTCTGAGAAGGCCGCGGCGCCCGAGACATCCTCCAGAGCCAACGGACCGACGGATCTCAGAAATTTCTAACCTAGTCTTGTCTTCGTCGTACGCAGGACCTCGCCTGCAAGGGATCTCGAAATTGCTTATATATATATATATATATATATATATATGTGTGTACCGTTACGTCTATGCATTGTTGTTTTTGTTGTATGCTTGTCTATGCATATGCATATACATATATATATATATGTCTACATGTGTGTTTTATGTTTGGTGGTAGCCGAAAACAGCGGGATAATCACCCCTGCTTCTTAGAAGGCGCGGTCCGTATCATAGATGTAAATCGGAGGGAGGAGAAGCGATACCAACACCACCAGGGGGCCCACCTCCAGCGAGGAGGTCCACAATGCCTCCGAGAGCGGGAGACTGGGGATGTCTCGAGCGAGAGGGGGGGACCACACCACCAGAGAGACCCCCCTTGCCTCCGCGCATCTCCTCGCCCTGTTGGTGTTGGTGTCGCCTTTCCTTGTTCCTATTAAGGCCGGCGCCTTCTAAGAAGCAGCCTCCTTCTAAGAAGCCATCCCACCTCCCTCCACCCCCTTGTGCGCACCGCCCAAGTTACTTGAGGGGGGGCTTGGGGGGGGCTTCGGGGCTTCGGGGCCACTCGAAGGAGACAAAAGAACCGCGCAAACAGATGTTCGACGGTCCGCGAGGATTTCTTGGATCTGCGCTTGAGCGCCTTGGCGGAGCCTCCGGCGCCGCCCCTAGCTCGCTCCGCCGAGGCGTTTTTTTGTTTCGTCCTACGACTGGCGCGCGCCAGCGAGGGGGGTCCAACGCAGAACCAGGAAATCCGCGCGGACCGTCGAAAGTTCATGCCAATTCTACGTGTTCTTCCTCTAACCGCGTGTCTTCTTTTCTGTTTCGAAGTGAACCCCACCCTCCCCCTCAGAAATCGTGGGGGGTAGGGGTGGGGTTCGCATGTGCTCCCCCTAGAGATTCAGGGGCTCTGGCCCGTTCCTCGTCCCGCGTTCCTTCCAGCAGCAGCCTGACTGCATCCCTACCTCCTCTCGTGCTCCTTGCTCCTCTCATGCATCCCCGAAGTCACACCCGCTCCGTCCAGACTCTTTCCAGCCTGTGTGGTTCTCCCTCCTCCCCCGCCTCCCCTGTCCATCCCCACCCACCAAGCCATCCCAGCCCAAACCGAAGGCCTCAATGTGCCCTCCATTTTCCGGTGGAAGAGGGGTCGGCGAACAGTGAACAAAAACACATGGATCCCGTTCCCCCCCCAAACCAGACATTCGGATTCTCGGGTTAGGTTGGGGTGGTGTGGTAGGTAGTCTTTTCAGTAGACGCGATGCTTACCAGCAGTGTGCCCCCAGATGCACAGGAGCGACGCAAAGATACGAGTTCGATAGCGCCGACATCCGCGCGCAAGTTGCCTGCGTAAGGCCGCGCGTAAGCGCTTTCGTCTCCAATGCTGCGTGCCGCGCTGGCGGGTCGCGTAAGCCGCGGCGTGAGATCGCCATGCCACCTCGCGTAAGACCCCCCATCTGCTGCTGCAGATCTTGACAGACGAGTTTCGGTGCCACCTTGCCCAGCCTTCGCAGCGTCCGACGTTCGATGTCCGCACCCGCGCCGTCGACTTCGGATCCAGAGGCCGCCGCCTCAAGGCCGCCAGCCCCTCATCGGATTCGGGCGAATTGGTCTTTTCCCAAGGAGTTCTTAAACATGTGCGCGATGATCGTGCAATCGTTCGTGCAGGATACGCACGTTGTGCAGTCTCAGCGCGTGGCTGCCACGCGCCAGGCGCCACAGGACGGAAAATGGTAGCCAACCCCATTACGAAAGACTCGGGGGTGGACAGAAAGAAGACCCACCTTGACACGTCGATTAGTGAATCGTCCGTCTTCGGTTCTCGAGAGGGCACCGCGGCCATCATTTTCCAGGCTTGGCCGTTTTCCACTGGACCACGTTTTACTTAAGGGGGTTCTGTCCATCCCCGAAAGACACCCTTTCTGCCCAGAACTAACCTTAAGTCGGGCCTGTCCCTCTTCAGGGGGACAATTGTTTATATGTTAGACTATGCTTGCATATGTTTTGCGTACGTTCTATGTTTCGTATTTGTAGGGGGACATGCCCGACCTAAGATTAACCTCTGTAGCGCAGGAGATGGTCTTCCAGATGGTGTCCCCGCGCATCCTCGGGAACAACCAGGCTCCCCGCGCTCGCTCGGGCCGCCGCGCCTCCCAGCCCTCTTGCCTCCAGGCACGTCCCGAGTGGAGCCGAGCTGGGCGGGGATCGCCGATGGATTGGCGGTGCGGTGTGATGCTTCTTCTTTCCCAGAGGAGGATGACAGGGAAACGAAGAATGTCATAAACATCACAATTCGGAGGTCCGTGCGGATTTCTCGGATCGGCGCTGGACTTTCCTTCGGGGCGTCGCAGAGCGCGCCTGGGGCGGCGCTGGCGGCCCGGATCGGCGCGGGAGCGGCGGTCTTGGCACGATTTGGTGCATACCTCCTCGCTCTGTTCGGGTCTGCAGCCGTGCCAATCTTGGGTGGCCCCGTGCCGCTGCCTCGCCGACGGGTCCTGGCGAGGACCCAGCCATGATGTGAGTACCGCCATGGTGAGGACCGCCTCCGGTGGAGCACCCAACGGGGCCACGAAACGCGGGAAGGGAGCGCGGGAGCTGGGCGGGGCCGCCACGCGGGCGCTGTCGCTGGGGCCACCCGCAGGAGGCGCGGATGTCCGACGAAACGGGTTACATGCTAACCCGTTGCGGCTGACAGGCGCCGGAAGAAGCGAGAGACAACATGCGGGCGCAGCCTCTGGGGCCTGAGGTGGAGCTCCCTGTGTGGGGCCACGAAACGTGTGAGGGGTGGCAAAGTGAGAGGAGTGGCGGCAGGAAGGGCGCAGCCACTGAGGCCTAAGGTGGAGCTCCCTATGGGGCCACGAAACGTGTGAGGGGTGTGCCAACGCGAGGGGGGTGGTGGCATGCGAACGCAGCCATGGGGCCTAGGGTGGACTTCCCTATGGGGTCATGGCACGTGTGAGGGCTGCGCCAGAGGGGTTGCGGCACGCGAGCGCAGCCCTTGGGGCCTTAGGTGGAGCGCCCTATGGGGCGATGACGCGTGTGATGAGATGCCAAAGTGAGGGGAATGGCGGCATGAAGGGCGCAGCCATTGGGGCATTAGGTGGAACCCCCTTCGGGAGCCACGAAACATGTGAGGTGTGTGCCAAAGTGAAGGCTTGGCGGAAGGAAGGGCGCAGCCACTGGGGCCTAAGGTGGAGCTCCCTATGGGGCCACGAAGCGTGTGAGGAGAGCGCCAAAGTGAGAGAGGTTGCGGCACGCGAGCGCAGCCATTGGGGCCTAAGGTGGAGCTCCCTATGGGGCGACGAAGCGTGACGTGCGAGGAGTGTTCCAAAGTGAAGGGGGGGGGGGCGGCATGCGGGCGCAGCCACTGGGGCCGTAGGTGGAGCGCCCTATGGGGCGACGACACATGTGAAGGGTGTGCCAGAGGAAGGGGAATGGCGGCAGGAAGGGTGCCGTAGGCGGAGCGCCCTATGGGGCCACGAAACGTGTGAGGGGTGTGCCAACGTGAGGGTGGTGGTGGCATGCGAACGCAGCCAATGGGGCCTGAGGTGGAGCTTCTTATGGGGCCTCGAAAGTGTGAGGGGGTGTGCCGATTTGAGAAGGTGACGGGAGAAGGGGGAGAGGATGAGAGGAGACGCGGGGGCTGTCTCTTCAAAGCGGGAGCCCAACTTAACACAGGATGGTTGGGACATACACAAACATAATTTCTCGGAGTTCCTTGCGGATTTCTTGGATCGGCGCTGCCCCCCCGGCGGGGCCTCCGATAATTTATGTTTATGCAGTTTGGGGTTCCTCGAGATGGGTCCTTCCTCCTCCACCTTCTTCGGTCTACCGTCGACGATCGCCGACGACAATTGACGACAACGAACAACAACGTTGACGATCGACGACGACGCCGACCGACGACGACGACCGACGACGACGACGCCGTCGAAACCGACTACGGCGACGATCGCTGTCTAGCAGCGACCGATGGCCGTGCCCTCTTTGGGTGGCACCTGTTGTCGCTCAATCGGGCTGGGGATGGCCAACCCGGTCCTGTCCCTGCTTCGTGCGAGAGGTGCCAACGCGTCTCGTCGCCACGGGGGAGGAGGAGGAGGAGGAGGAGGAGGAGGAGGAGGAAAAGAAGGAGAAGGAGGAGGAGGGGAGGGAAGAGGGAGAGGGACGGCGTGGAGCAGGAAGAAGGGAGAGGACGGTAAAAGATATAACAGGTGGGAGGGTGGAGGAGGGTTGCCATGGGGGAGGCGGATCCTGAGGGAAAGGGGTCCTGATATTTTTCGCCGTTTTCGGGCTCCCGGAGGGGCCCTCCAAGGGCCCCGGGACTGGCAGAACGCGACTCAGGATGAAGAGCTCGTCCTGGGGGAAGACCCCAGGGTCCAGGACTCGTTTGCCTCAGGACCCGTATCCAACATGCTAATCTCTGCAATGTGGGTACCCCATGCCTTGGTTAAGGCGCAAAGTAGGGACGAGCAATTTTCCAAGGCTAACCTTGCATCCTTCCCCTTCGGCCCATCCTTGGCGTCTTTCGCTGGCCCACCCCGCTCGACAACGCCAACATGGCCCTCGAAGACCCTTGCATTCTTGCCGCGCATGTGTATTATGCATTTTGGTTGTAGTGCGACCCGGAAACGGCAGGGCATTGTTTGTGGTACCATGGTTCACGTTTTTGGATTGTGAACATTGCAAACATGTGTGTTACATAAAAATATCAGATAAACGTGCAACAAAATCGGTCACCGCAACGGCGACGGGATCCGACGTGCGTTCGGAGCCTGTTCTAAAGCGGCTCGGATCCTGTCAAAAAATTGTGATTTCGACCAGGTCCCCACCAGGGGAAACGAAAACAGTAAAACCACGGCTCCGGAAGCGTCAAAATATCTGCGCCGCAAATTGTACACACATTGAAAAACGAATGCGGTAGTAAAACGCCCTGTCGCTTCCATGTCGATCTTCGTCATCGTCTTCCTCCGTAGCCCCCATTTGGCTCAGGCTTGGCTCAAGACTGTGTAGGCGGCGCACTTGTCATCGATCCAGCGGGCCCTGCTGGGGAAGGTCATCGGAAGAAGTCGCGATGGGCAATTGCGCTGAGTCGCCGTCCACAGAGACGAAGGAGGTCGCGACATCTGGAGTCTTTGCCGCTGATGGTGAAGGCTCTGCTGCCGAGCCATCTCCGAGCATCTTCACTGTCAAGTTCGAGAAGGATCCGTCCGACAAGTTCGGCCTCGACGTCAGCCATTCCGTAGACAGGACTCACCTGATGGTCAAGAGAGTCAAGGATGGTCACTTTGAGAGGTGGAACAAGGCGAACCCCGACAAGATGGTCGAGAGCGGCGACATGTTGATCGCAATCGACGATGTCAAGGGCAACTCCGTTAGGATGCTTCAGTTCTTGATGAGAGCCGCGAGTTCCGTAGAGTTCGTTTTTCAGAAGCCAGTGCCACCCTAGGCCCAAAACGACTGAGTTTACCAATTCCGTCCAGTTTCCGCGCTGGCGCTGCCCAATCTCCAGCACGTCTGAGGCTTGAACACTATCCAGCCCTGGCGGCCTCTGTATAGGCGTCGTGCTACGGTGCCCCGCTTCTTGCGCGCCTCGGGAGGAAGTTTCAATGCGTTTGCCTTCTTCCGATGTCCCACTCGGCGCCCCCGAGTTCACTCGGGCGTGGCAGTCTCCAGCTTGTTCGCTACAACGTGGGCGCGCGCCCGCTGCAGGCCCGCTTTCACGAGTGCAAAGAAAAGGTCGAGCAGCCAGAGCAGCACCGCAGTTGGTAGCCACCAGTGGGTGTTGCCTGGAAGGCGGCCGAATATTTCGCATCGGGGAGGGCTTGGGTTCGCCAGGCGGTCAGTGGAGCGAGGCGTTGATCTTCCCCGCCCTCAGATTTGTCTTTTTTGGCTGCGCTCGCACCGCGATGGCTTCAGCATTTTCCCCTCCGCTGGTTGACAGTTGGGCCTCTGCGCAGCCAAAGCCAGCGCAGAAGCAGTGAGCGAGATTTTTCACAAGCGTCCCAGCGTGCGCGGTGGAAAGTGGCTGACAAGCCAACACGGGTCCACGGGGGGGTAACACAAGTGTTGAGTTGGGCGTGCCCCTCTACTGGAAGAGGAATCAAGATTATTCAGAAAACATAATTTTGGGACGAGCGACGAGGACGCCGACGAACGGCGCATTGTAAGATACAGAGTAGACCACGACTTCCGTTGTCATGCGCCGGCAAAGACAACGGTGCGCTCCTCTGCGGCTCCACGCCAACCAGGGCGTCGCCACAGCGCGCCCGCCTCGGCGTTTTCGGGGCTTAGCGGCTGGGCATTTGTGCCCGCGTATTGCAGGCTAGGGCCTCCTCCTCCGCCTTCTCCTGCTCCTCATGGTGTTCTTGCCCCCTCTGTTCCTCAGCCGCGTACGAGTAGATAGCTTTCGTTGTACTGTACGGTGTCCGATTTGCCGCGCAGCGCGTCCCGCACAGGGTCTGCAGGGCAGTCTCGTCAGGAGGCACATGTCTTGCACAGTAAGGAGCTCACACATGGCCCAGCCCATACGTGCCTCTGACCAGTCTGACTTGAATGCGCTCTTCAGCGGTGTGAAAAAGAAACAAAAAAACATAATTTTGGGACGATTTCTCTGTTGTTCCCAACCATCCTGTGGTGTTGGGGCGTCGTTTTGAAGAGACTGTGGGCACGACGGGTTCAGGCGGCCATCGCACGATTATCTGACTAGAATGCTTTTCCACTCAGCGCAGACAGAAATGGCTTGAGCCAAACGATCGGGCACAAAGTGTCTGGAAAACTCTGGGCCCTGAAATATGCATGACAGAAATGCACATAGATGCAGAGAGCACAGAGAAGACTGCATACTCAGGACGAGAGGTAGCCATATGATTCCACAGCTCCCCCCACTTACTGTCGGCCTGACTCCTCGAGCCGCCGATCGCGACCCTGTAGGCAGCGGCAGCTAGCCTCACGACTGCGGCGAGCAGATGAGCCCGCTCGGACTCAGCGTCGCTCAGCGTCAGAGTCCCTCGGCGTATCATGTGACCCATCGCATCGGAACCCTTGAAGACGTTGGCCTTGGTCATCACATCCGTAGGGTTAAGCAAATGAGGAAACCACTTCACGCAAGAGCCTCGCTGGGAGAAAGAGTCCCGAGCTATGGCAAGATCCACCGAGGTCCTGCGATCCTCCTTCCTGCCGGCACTGTTCTTGGAGAGGCAATCGAAGATGGATTTGGCGTCCGTAGCGTGAACTCCGGGCAAGGGCCGATGCAGCTCACAGTTGTCGCGCAGCAAAGCCGCGTAGGGACCGGCGTAGTGTCGCCAGTCGGCAGTGGGCACATCCTCGTAACAGGCGTCACGAAGCAGTAGCTGGACCCAGTCGGCCACCCCGAGAGATTGGCAGAGTGAGTTGGCTTCACCGTCCAGGGATGAGTTGGCAGCTCGACGCATCTTGGATGACCTCCAGGATAGGACTGACACCTTGCTGGTCAGCCCCGCAGCCAACTGGGGGTCAGCCACTCGAACTGCCCACGCGCACTGGATGGGCGAGTCGGTACCGATCCCAGCTGCATCGCTCAGTGTGAAGCTCACCACCTGGGACAGGTCATGGCGCCAGATGGTCAGGTACTGGGAGGCGGTGTCGCGTAGCATCTGGACGGCCTTGTTGAACACGACGATGTTCTCCACGACTGCCCGCTCGAGCTTGCTGGCGAGAATGGAGGCTGTCCCGGCACCTTCAGGACGAGCCTCCTTTGCCACCCAGTTTATCCGGTAGATGCTGGACCAGAGGTGCTCGAACTCCGAGCGATTCAGAGCCTCCTGTCTCTTGGAGCGGCGGCCCTTCTCAAGAACGATGGGGCGAATCTCCCCCAAGATGTACTCCTCCTGGTCCACGCGAATGCGATGAGCCTCCTTGCGGATGCTCCGGCGAAAGCCGCCTCGTCTCCGCGCCCTTTGCCAAGGGTGGACTTGGCCTTCAGAGAGTCGGCCAACCACTTCGCGTGAGACGCGACCGTGCCCAGCCAAAGACCGTCCACCTCAGTCAGGGCCTGTCCCTTCAGAGCGCCCTGCTCTCGTAGAGTCTAGTAGCAGGGCTCCAGGAGCAGCTTCTCGAAGCCAAGGTCGCGCAGGTAGCATGTGATCGTGGCGTGCCATTCCCAGGGGGCGTCGTCCAGGCCGTAGATCGCCACGTGAAGCTCTATCAGGCACCCGTCCGGAACGTGAATGCCCGTGAGCCCCTCGCATGGAGCCAAATAGATGGGCACACCAGCACGACGGAGCCGCCTTGACTGACTGAAAGCGTTCTTGCAGTCCACGATGCTCTGGTCCATGCCATGGCCCAGGAGCACGAGCCCGAATAGCATCATCGCCTCCCACTGGGGAGTCGGGGAGTAGGTCACCAGATGCTTGGTGTCGGGATCAGCGAAACCGTGCACACACCATCTGCTCTTAGCTTTTGGGGCACTGAATGTACCCTCTTGCGCCTTCCACCTGCGTACCATTCTAGCTTAGATGATAGCACTCGCTCCGGACGAGTTCGGAGCACCCGAGTGGACTCCTCTTTGCTGAGGATCCGCAGCACGTTCGGCTTGTTGAGCACGTCCCACTCGGCCTCGTCCGACTGCCTGAACTTCTCGAGCTCCCGTGCTGAGAGATCCTTGAGCTTGACCTCTCCGCCGCGTGAAGACAGCAGGGACCACTGCCCAGCACTGTCCTCAGAGTGCTCGAAGATGAGGTCTCTCCGGCCGTTCATGTAGGTCTCGATGTTGCCGCTCCAGCCCGAGCCCTCGAACAATGAGTCCAGCGCCTCGCAGAAGCCCTCGAGAGAGCGCTGAGGCCTGACTCGTCCATCGGAGCCGTCGGACTCGCCTCTGGAGGACCAGTCGGAGATGAGGTCGCCGCGCTGCCCTGCTGAGCCCGCCAGTCCTCGAACTCCTGAACCTGGGCGCGAACTCGACCCTCCGCTCCCTCAGTGCCGCACTGCGGCAGCAGCTCCGATGGAGCCGGAAGACTGGAGCCTCTGAGCAGTTCGTCGGTCTGGGCCCCGCCAGCTGCGGAACGAAGGGTGTCAGGATCCAGCCTGGCCCGCTGGAACTCCGGGTCGTCTCCTCGGACAGAGCGGGGCGCCTCGAAGAAGCCCGAGAGCCCCCTGCAGTGGCCACCGCCCGGGAGCCGCACTCCGAAATGGCAGGACGGGAGCCCGGCGGAGACACCGAGGGCGTCGGCTCGGCGGCTGGCTCTCTCAGGAGCCCGGCGGAGCTGGACCCGGCGCTGGCTGGCCTGTGAGCCTCGGCAGCCTCTGCCGGGGCCGGAGCGGTCGCCTCGTGCTCCGAGGCACGGGCATCAGACGAGTCACCGGTCCTGGAGCCCAGACCAGACGGGGCCTCGGCCTCGAGCCGGCTGCCAGAGCTGGAGGCGGTAGTTTTGGCGGTGGAGCTGGTGGCCCAATCGCTGCTTGAGCCACAGGTTCTGGGATTGCTGGAGTCGGAGCTGGAGTTGGGAGGCTGCTGGAGTCAGGAGCTGGATTGGGAGCCGCTGGAGCCTCCACGCTGTTGGAGCCCAAGTTGAAATCCCGAGGGCCCCTGTGGTGACTTGAGGCCTCCTGGCAGGAGAGGAGGTAGGTCCTCCTCTGTCACCACGAACTCGATGGTCCCGCTCTTGCCACTGATGAAGATAGGCACCACTGCGACTCCGACCAGGGTAGCGGACCCGCCGATTCCTCGTGGCGTCTGAACGTTCTTCTCGATCCAGCTGATTTGTAGGCCACGTCGCAGCATGTCGCCCTCGAGCTCCCTCAAAGCCCGGCGACCGATGATCGCCTGTGAGGCGCCGCTGTCCACGATGATCAGGCCGTTCTCCAGGCTCAGCAGCGTGAGTTCCGCCTGGTCGGTATCTTGGCAGATGTTCTCCCTGAGAGTCGACAGAACCGCCCTGTCCAGGACAGTGATGCCATTGACGCTGTTGTCCTGGTCGTCGTTCGCCTCGATCGCCGCGAACGTGAAAGCCTCGACCTCTGCCCCTCCGGCCCGAGGCCTGCCCTTGCCGTCGCCCTTCTCCCCAGGACGATGGGGATTCTTGCACACCTTGTGTCAGTGCCCCACTTCTCCACAGTTGCCGCACTTCGTGATCAGCTTCAGCTGCGACGGGGTGAGCCGACGTTTCTTCTTCCAGAAGCCTCGGTCTCGCTTGAGCGCCGTCTTCAACTGCTGGATCTCCTTCCAAGTCTTCTTGGTCTTCCCGAGCTGCGCAAGTGTCTCGATCACCTCGGACTCCGCGAGAACTTTCTCGGAGATCTCCACAAGCACCATGGCTTCGTCGTCGGAGTCGAGCTCGTCAGTCCAATACGACCACTCGTAGATAGGTTCCTCGTTGGTCCCGGACGCCGCCCCGTATGGCTCTGGAGGAGTAGGCACCGTCTCCTGGTCCATGCTCACGAGCGATGACTGCTTGTTGTCGCCCAGGGCCTTCCCTCCAGTGTCCAGCTTCGGCAGCGCCCAGAGGATGTCCTCGCCCAGCATCGAGCCCTTCGTCAGGCTCTTGAGGTTTTGCCGTCCTTGCTCGTTGAGGCGAGCGTCCTGCATCAGCAGCATGCCCTGGATCTTCGTCGGGATCTCCATGCCGATGCTCTTGGACTTGTCAGACTGGCGCCTGCGCCTCTCAGCGAAGGTGTGCAGGTCTTCGTCCCTTCTGTGCTCTGTGTCCTGCATGGCCTCGCTGCCCGTCCGAAAGAGATCGTCGTCCTCGCGTTCGCTGGATCTGATGCCCATCCTACGCAGTATAAGCTTTACTGTCAGCTCGCTGTCCGTGATGTCCTCGAGGGTTGATCCAGCCTGGCCAGGGTGGAGCCGGCCTTGGCTGGGTCCAGGAGCTTTGCCACCAACCGGAGCCACTCTGCCGCGAGTCGTCTCGACGGCTACTCCAGTTGTGCCACACGTCGCTCTGGTCCCAGGTCTGGTGCTGCCAGGGTTGGTCCGCCCATCCCTTCCTCATGGACGGCGGGACGTGCGTGACCCGCCTCGTGAGAGGGAGCCGCACTGTGCTCTTGCCCGGCGATTCCCTGGAGGTCCGCCCTCGCTCTGCCGCAGATCTGTAGACCGTCCTCCGGCGCACCCGCCCAGGGCCTCGCCGGAAGTCGTCTGGTGAGCCACGCTCCGCCTCCCACTGTGGGCACGACGGGTTCAGGCGGCCATCGCAAGATGATCTGACTAGAATGCTGCATGCTTTTCCACTCAGCGCGGACAGAAATGGCTTGAGCCAAACGACCAGGCACAGGGTGTCTGGAAAACTCTGGGCCCTGAAATATGCATGAGGCAGACATGCAAACAGATGCAGAGAACACAGAGAACACTGCATAGTCAGGACGAGAGGGAGCCGTATGATTCCACAGAGACGGTCCCCGCGTTCTCCTCCCTCCTCCCCCGCACCCCTCCTCCCGCCCCCCTGCGTTTCACCCACCCAGTACAGCGTTTCGCGACCCCATGGGGAGCTCCACCGAAGGCCCCAGTGCCACCGTCCAAATGCGTCCCCCACGCACATTTCGGCACACACCCCTCACACATTTTGTGGCCGCATAGGTAGCTCCACCGATGGCCCCAGTGCCACCGTCCACATGCGTCCCCCACACCCATTTCGGCACACCCCTCACGCGCTTCGTGGCCCCATCCATAGGTAGCTCCTCCGAAGGCCCCAGTGCCACCGTCCACATGCGTCCTCCACACTTATTTCGGCACGCCCTTCACACGTTTCGTGGTCCCATAGGGAGCGCCACCGGAGAAGAGATTCACAATTGCCGTACGAACAACTGCATATGGTTGGGTCATTCGCCAGGCCAATTTGCGGCTATTGCTCGAATCTGTTTTTGACTGTGATTTATTCTTCGTCCACAATCTGCCTGTAGGAGGACATGCCCGACCTAATTCAAGTGTCAGGACGTAGGGGCAGGAGACCTGTGCGGTAACGTCTTGCTCCGTTTCCACTGCTCTCGACGGTTCCAGAAGGTTTTCCTCGGGATGTTTTCCCGGAGCTGCGCCTCGCCGAGAGCGCTCCAGGGGTGCCAGAGTCATTCCGAGCGGCCGCCGAGGGGGCCGAACGGGCTCGAAGACCGAGCCGCCAGGAGAGTGCTTCGAAGAAGTCTTGAGGCGGAGGGCGGAGGCTGCTCTGCAGTCCTGGCGCCGGAGGCTGCTCCTGGGCCCCGAGGCTGGCCTCCCGAAGTGGCGAACCAAACCGGCCGCCTCGATGTTTTCGAGCCGCCAGGTCTCTTGAGGGACAGCGACAGGGGGGATGGGCACAGGGGGGTAGCATCGACCCCCAATCGCCCATGGATCGCCGATGGGGGTCTGATATAGCCCCACCCCGCCCAGGAACGTGCGGATTTACTATCGGGGCCCCATGGCCGACCTATCGGCGATGCATCGCCGATTACAGGTCAGTGTTCCTCCCTATGCCACTCCCTCCGATCGGCCCCTCATCTCTGGGCAAGCTCGCTCGCGGCCTCTCCCTCGGAAATTTCGGCGCGCTGCTTCTCAGACGTCCGACGTGTCGGTTCTCGTCGCAGCGTGGCCTTCTGGAGGTCTACGGGTCAGGAGCGAACGAAGGAAGCAGGCTTACATGAACCCACGTCGGTTCCGAGAGTCTGCACTGCGCGGACGTTCGTGTCACGCGGCTGGTCCCACGGACTGAGGTGCTGCGTTTGCGCACGCGGTTGGCGCGTACGTCTTCTGTGGACTCCTTGTTGGGCCTCTTCCAGGGGGCCAGCCATGATGGGCACATGTTCCACCACCACCACCACCATAGGAAGGAGAGTGAGGAGGAGGAGGAGGAGGAGGAGGAGGAGGAGGAGGAGGAGGAGGGGGAGGGAGGAGGAGGAGGAGGAGGAGGGGGGGAGGAGGAGGAGGACATCCTCATCCTCCCCTTCTCCCCCGTCCGACACATGGTTTTGGTGGTGGAAGAGTTGCCCATCAAGCCATCTCAGCGGAGGTGGTGCCTGACGTTCTTGGGACCCGGCGAGGGCCCCCGCCGCCCGAGGGGGATGATGGTAATCTTTCCGCCGTGGCGCGGAGGCGTGTCGGAGTGCCTTCCCGCCCTCGGCCGCAGCTGGCCAGCAGGGAGCGAGGCACGCAGGCACAGGCAGAAATCATCGGTTCCCATAAAGATGTCCTAGGCCTCCTCCTCCTCCTCCTCCTCCTCCTCCTCCTCCTCCTCCCTCCTCCTCCTCCTCCCCCTCCTCCCTCCTTCTCCTCCTCCTCCTCCTCCTCCTCCTCCTCCTCCTCCTCCTCCCCCTCCTTCTCCTCTTCCTCATACCATGGCGGGGGCCATGACATCCCCCCGGATGTCATGCCCCCACCCACCACAGCACCCCAACCCAACCCGAAGGCCCTAATTGGCCCTCCATTCCCAGTGTCTGTAGGCCTTCCAGATGGGGTCGGAGCAGGTGGGGTCGGAGGATCGCGCCGCATCGCCGATGCATCGCCGATGCGGCTCGATGTGAGGCCCGATTTGCTTCACGTCGACGCCGGCGATGCATCGCCGGTGCATCACCGATGCATCGCCGATGTAATTGCGATGCGTTGCGATCCTCCGACCCCAACTTCTCGGGCCATTTGAAGGGCCCCAGGCGGTCAACAAATTATTCGAGATGATGGACGGGTCCCCGGGAAAAGTTGGCCCGGGGGAAGGGGTCAACATTTCGGGGGCCCACGCTCTTTGAAAATACCACGACGTCGGGGATCTGGGTCTCGTCATCACCCCTTGTCCCCTCTCCTGTCCTTGATACGTGTGCTCGGTCATCCTCCACCTTCTTCTCCGCATCCTTTTCCCTTTGCTCGTCCTGATGTGTTGCCTCCGTAGTCATTCCTTTCTGCCATCTTCCACCTTCCTCCGCCTCGTCCCTCTGGCAGCTCTCCCCCTCCCTGCACTAGGCCATAATGGTGTTCTCCTTCTGGTTCCTGGTGATCCAGTACTGCGACCCGTTCTACCGGCATGGCCCTCAGTTTCGTTTTGTTGCGCGCAGATTGGATTCAGTTCGGTTTGGCAGTCGAGGGTGATGATGGTATTGAGGAGCTCCAACCCCGCCTTTCTTGATAACGATTCCGACGCGAGAATGAGACGGATCTTCTTTTAGAAGAGGAGGTGGCGCCTAGGTAAGCGAAGCACAGCATAATGCAGTAAGTAGCTTCCACACGCCGAGAATGCAGACAAGACCGATGCTAGTCGAAAGCAAGTTGCAAGCAAGCGACTTCCAAGCTGAACACGTGTCGAAGGTAAGCGAAATCGACAGGCTAACGAAGAGCGAGCAGCACTGTGGCTAAGGTCGCGGAACACGGTACTTGGCGGCACGTTTCTTCAAATTGACAGGCGCGCCGACGGGCCATGGCAGCGGTCATGGATTTGGCAGCAAGCCGAGCCCAGCAGTTTTTTGTCGCAGCGGGGCAAAGGCAGCCCGCATGGGCGCTCGCAGAAGTCGGGGACGCCGACTCACGAATTGTCCTGGGGGCGCGGGAAGGCAGGGCGGCCGCGGAGGGAGAGGAGAGGGGGGGGAGGCACTCACAGGTGAAAGAAAGATCACGGCGAGCGCGCCGGTGCGTCCAGCCAGGGCTGCCGTGACAGAGCAGTGAAAGCGGGACGGGATCACGGCCACATCCAAGGATTTTAGCCAAGGTTGCAGGCGCTGAGAGCGTGGAGAGCAAGGTGCTTTCAGTACGCAAGTACAGAAGCCCTGGGAAGCTGCCATGGACGAGTGGTACATCCGTTTGGCGTAATTCAACACAAGTATTGTGTGTGAATATATGTATGTGTGTATGCATTTACTTACATAGATACGTATATACATAGTGGCTTTTGGTCCACTTTTCCACCGTTCCTGGGTTGTGAATATTTAGCCTATTGGATGTTCGTTGGGATCTCGTGGGGGCCATGTCGGGGGCCTCTTGGAGGCAGTTTTGAAGCCTCTCGGGGGCCGTTTTGGGGCCTCTTGGGGTCTCTTTTCGGCTTCTGGGGGGCCTCTTGGGGCCTCTCCTGGGGCCCCACACGGGAACCTCTTGGGGCGGAGCCCTCCGATTTTTGTTTCGTGTTCCCTCTCTTCGGGCCCCTGTCGGTTCGGGCCCCTTTCGGGACCGTCTTGGGGCCCTGTTGGGGCGTCTTGGGCGTCTCTTGGGCCGTCTTGGGACGCTTTTAGGCCGTCGTGGGGTCCTCTTGAAGGCCTCTTGGGCCGTCTTGGGGGGCCTCTTTGGGTCCTCTTGGGCTCATGGGGGGGTTCGGGGAGCCGCTTTCGGGGGCACAGCGTCCAGAGGTGGCGCAGGAAACACTTCCGAACTCACGGGAGCCAGCCCAGGAAACCTTGGGCATGGGACACCGTGGGAAGGCTTGGGACACGATTGGCTCGAGCCTTCAAAGATTCGCAGTTCTCGCCGCAGACGCAGCACAGCGTCTACCTCAGAGAACTGCGTCAGCCTTGGGGCATTCCACTTCGTGCCAGAGGCATGGTGGCGGATGTATGTGAACTTTCGCATGGAAGGTATCCATCTAGGCTTCCCAGATGGGGTCCGAGTAGATGGGGTCGAAGGATCGCTTCGCAATGCCGGAATATCGACGATGCGGCTCGATGTGGAGCCAGAATTTTCCCACGCCGATGGCGCGGATGCGTCGCAGACGCCGCCGGTGCATGGCCGATGCATCGCCGATGTATTGGTGATGCATTGGCGATGCGGCGCGATCTTCCGACCCCATTTGCTTGGACCCCATCTGGGAGGCCTAGAGGCATTATGAATGGAGGGCCAATTGGGGCCTTCCGGTTGGGTTAGGGTGCTGTGGTTGGGTTGGGGCACATGGGGCTCCACATCGAGCCGCAGCGGCGATGCATCGGCGATGCGTCGCGATCCTCCGACCATATTTGCTCGGACCCCATCTTGGAGGCCTCTACTTCAAAGAGCTTGCACCATTCTGCGGGCCCCCGGAGGGAGAGATGCGCGGCTTCCGATCTTCGTGGGTATCCTGCGTCGTGTTCTTTTTCCTTGGGGGGGGGAGTACACAGACACAGCTCATCGTCGATCCCCCAGAAACTAGAGGGAATGGGGGGGAAGACGAGCATCCAGAACATATTGGTAATGTGGTCTTGGGATTTGTGTGTGCGTGTGCGTGTGCGTGTGCGTGTGCGTGTGTGTGTGTGTGTGTGTGTGTGTTCGTGTGTGCGTGTGTGTGTGTGCGTGTGTGCGTGCGCGTGTGTGTGTGTGTGTGTGTGTGTGTGTGTGTGTGTGCGTGCGTGCGTGCGTGCGTGCGTGCGTGCGTGCGTGCGTGCGTGCGTGCGTGCGTGCGTGCGTGCGTGCCTGGGTGTGTGTGTGTGTGCGTGTGCGTGTGCGTGTGCGTGTGCGTGTGCGTGTGGACGTGCGTGTGTGCGTGTGTGTGTGTGTGTGCGTGTGTGTGCGTGTGTGTGTGTGTGTCTGTGTGTCTGTGTGTCTGTGTGTATGTGTGTGCGTGTGCGTGTGCGTGTGCGTGTGCGTGTGTGTTTGCGTGTGCGTGTGCGTGCGTGCCTGCGTGCGGCAGCGATCTGCAACAAAGGAACGCCAAATGCAAGCTGGACGCCATGCATGTGTGAATCTAGCGTGCTCGAGAGTCGTGGGACACTCAAACTCAAAGCTTTGATGCGTTCCGGCAGGCGGGCAACCAGCAGGCTCTGTCACAGACACAAACCAAGTCCGGGCGACAGGCCGTCTCTGGGATCCAGGCGGCGATTCTCTCAGAAATTCTAGACGCTTCGCGTATCCCCACCAGCCCGTCCAGAAACGACGCCCAGGCGAGAAGAGGGTCGTCCTGAGGGGCTTTTCGGCGTCTTGGGTGCCTCGGGGGGGCCTCTGTGGGCCGTTCGGGATCCTCTTTGGGGCCTCCTGGGGGCCTCTTGGGGCCTCTTGGGGCCATCTTGGGGCCTTTGGGGGCCTCCTGGGCGCTTCTTGGGGCCTCCTGGGCGCTTCTTGGGTGCCTCTGGGGTGTCTCTTGGGGCCTCTTGGGGGTCTCTTGGGGGCCTCCTGGGGGCCTCTTGGGGGGCCTCGGAGCCATCTTGGAGGAGATCGATCAACGAAGGGGGGTTCAATTACAGCCCCCCCCTCAGGAGCCATGATCCTCGTGAGGGGTGTCGAATTTTAGCCCTCCCAGGGGTAGGGGGAGGGGTAAACCCCTCCCCGAAGGGGAAGAAGGAGGGGTGGAA
This sequence comes from Prorocentrum cordatum, assembly GCA_963575745.1. Taxonomy (NCBI): domain Eukaryota; class Dinophyceae; order Prorocentrales; family Prorocentraceae; genus Prorocentrum; species Prorocentrum cordatum. Next base: position 158,975 of record CAUYUJ010012658.1, on the reverse strand, counting down.
GAGGAAATGCTCTAAACCACCGACGCCCAGAGGGCTGGTGGGATTCCAGGAAAGGGGGTCGCACGCCCTACCCCATCTTCGCCTCCTCCTCCTCCTCCTCCTCCTCCTCCTCCTCCTCCGCCCCACGCCATACGCCCTACGCCCTACCTCCCTCCTCCTCTTCGCCTTCCCCCTGCTCTTCCTCGTCCTTCCTCTTCGATGGTTTCCTCCCTTCTCTGATAGCTCAAAAGCCAGGGTCTAGGTTGATGCAGGCAGCTGAGCTGACAGCGCCCATGGCATTGAATCAGCTTGACATGCTCTGGCGGCTCTGGTGTTGCACACATCGATGTTTCGCAGAGTCGGAAATGGAGGTGCTGTTCGTGACGGCGTCGGCAGGTCCTGATGAGGACAGCCAGCCACACGCCAAAACGCTGTAGACGGACATGACCAGGGGTGCCCGAGACAATGAGCACATTCAGTCTTAGAACAAGTGAAGGTGCGCGACAAGAGCTTCATCGCGGGGGCTTATTGCGGCTTGCATTTTCCAGCCATGCGGAGATGGTTGGCAAATTGTTGACGCTTCGCGAATCTCCACCAGACTGTTGGAGCCTGGCGCCCCACTGGCGATTCGCTCCTCGGGCCTCGCGCCTGCCCCCACTCAGAATGACGGACTCGGTTGCTCAGGTACACGTCTTGTCACTGTGTGGGTCGTGCCTCATGGCAGCCATCGCATTCCTCGACATTTTGTCCACTGCATGTGCTCGAGCTTCCCAGGATGCCCCCCGCCGTCAGCTCCCCCGCTGCCTCGCGGCTGCTATGTGAGTGGGCCGGCCGGCTAGTGCGCCTCTTGTAGCTAATTAGGCTTGCCCGTTGGCCTGGACACCCTGCCCGCCGCCTGCCTCTTCGCTCGCGGCCGCGACCGAAAAGAATCCCCACCAGTTCTTGCCCGCGCCCCGGACCCCCCTCTCGGCGACAGCTTCACGCGTCTGCCCGCGACCAAAAAAAAAGAATCCCCACCAGCCCATCCAGAAACGATGCTCAGAGGAATTGCCTCGATCAGGGAAGCGGGCAGCACACAGAGGAAGGGTCCCCCAGTGGAGGCTTCTTGGAGCGTCTTGGGGGCCTCTTGGCGGTCCCGCACGCCTCTTGGAGCTTGGGTGCCTCGGAGAGCTTCTTGGGGCCTCTTGGGGGTGGGTCTCTTGGGAGCCTCTTGGAGGCCTCTGGGGCGCCTGTTGGGGCCTCCTGGGGCGTCCTGGACGCCTCTTGGGGCCCTCTTGAAGCGCTCTTGGGAGCCTTGGGAGCACTCTTGGAGCCCTCTTGTGCCATCTTGGAGCCATCTTGAGGCCTCGGCGAGGAAGCCAACAACGTGGATTTCCCCACGGTTTTGGAAGGATTGTGGCCTCTGCGGGGCCTCCTGGTGGAGCTATTTGGCCACTTGGGGCCGTCTTGGAGCGGTCTTGGGGCCTTTTGGAGCATCGTGGGCGCCATCTTGAGGCATCTTGGGATATCTTGAGCCATCTTGGAGATCATCTTTGGCCCTGGCGCTTTTGGAGTCATCTGAAGCAGTACCACCCCCCAGGAGGCCAAAATGTAGCCAAAATCTTAGTAACATCAACGATGTTGGCAGTGTCGCCGAGGCCTCTTGGAGCGTCTTGGGTGCCTTTGGGGGGCCTCTTGGGGTCTCTTGGAGGTCTCTTGGAGGTCTCTTGAGAGCCTCTTGGGGGCCTCCTGGGGGCCTCCTGGGGGCCTCTTGGGGCTTCCTGGCCACCTCTTGGGGCCCTCTTGGGGCACCCTTGGGGGCCTTGGGGGCCATCTTGGGGCCATCTTGGAGGAGATCGATCAAACAAGAGGGGAGCTTCAATTAGGGTCCCCCCCAAGAGGCCAACATGGGGCCCAAACCACTATAAAACCAATGATGTTGGATTCCTCGCCGAGGCCGTTTTGGACGCCCTGACACCTCGCGACCCCCCCCCTGTCCAGGTCCAGGGGAGGGGGTAGGGGTAGGGGGAACCCCCTCCCCGAAAGGGAAGAAGGAGGGATGGAAGAGGAAACGCTCTAAACCACCGACGCCCAGAGGGCTGGTGGGATTCATGGTTATCAGCTGAACGTCTCGCCAGAGATCGACTCCTGCGTAGAGATTCAGCGACCTCGCGACGTTGTCGTTTTGAACCTGCTTGTTCCCGTGCTCGGCCCCAGCAGTCAGAGGAGTAGCAATCATCGTTTCAAAACATGGTAGCTTTGCAGGTGCCGTGTCCGAGTATGAGTCCGATCGATTGGCTCCGACGGCCCAGGAAGCCACAATGGGCCTCTCGAGCGACGTGCCCCACGAGAGTGCGTCATCCCGGAGGCAGACATGGCCCGAAAAAGGGGGCAGATGATTATTTCCCTGTAGAGGCCATAGTGCGAGGTTCTAGGTCGACGTGGGCAGCTGGGCCAAGGTTTTCATCGCGTGTGCACAGTATGTGCTGCATTTGGCAGTGATGTGGGGATGTTTAGCAAACTTCCTCTTCTCTCCTCCAGGCCCCCCTCCATTATCCTTATTTTCGTCATGTTTGCCCACCTCCCGCTGCTCCTGTTCCTGCTCAGTTGATCGCTCGTGTATCATCCTCCCGCCACTTTCCATTTTTTCCTCATCCTCCCCCGCCTCCTCATTCTCCTCTTCCTCCTCATTCTCGTCCTCCTCCTCCTCCTCCTCCTCCTCCTCCTCCGTCTCCTCCTCCTCGCCCTCCTCATCCTCGGCCGCCCGCTTCGTTCCCTTCTCTGCCCATCCTCCTCATCTTCCTCCTCTTCCTCTTCCTCCTGCTGCTCTTTCTCCCCCTCCTGCTTTGAGCCCCCGTGGACCTGTCAGGTAAGGAGGGGCTCAGCAGCAATGATGCAATGCTGGATTGTCATATTGTTTTCACCGCTGTTGTTGCATGACGGGATGTCGGGTGGCATACCGCGCTGTGTGCTTCGGGGTATAACCCTATTCACTGCTGCGCATCGGGGAGGATGGAAGAGGTGACGGGGAACTTCGATGTCGTCCTCTTTTCGGGCACACGCTGCGGGACTCGCTTCGCGGACGCCCAGGCCCTCGCCCGCTTCGCGGGAGGCCGCATCATTCATCGACGCACCGCGCATAGCGCCTCCAATCTCCAATTCCACCTGTGTCTGTGCAGTCGCTTTGAGCCCGTGCGTCAAGGCCCGGGACATTCGGAAGGTTTAGGGGGGGGCCCGAAGGAGGCAGGATGAGAGGAGCGGCGGTGCGTCTCAAACGAGGCCCCCTGGACCGTTGTGCTAAATGCTTACACCACCGCCCAACACCGTCAAGCAAATAGGCGTCGGCCTGTTAAAAGACCGTCGAAGTGTTCACTGATTGGCTGAACGGAGTCCTGGGGGAGCTACCTGCACGGCTCTTCACCCTTGGAGTCCGGGGACATTATCTACAGGATGGTGGGGAGGGAAGGCATCGCGGATCCTGGAGGAATGCGGCGTTCTCGGCGGCGGGGGTGGGGGCTGCGGGCTCGCCGCTCCCCCGGCGACGAGCCGCGGGCTCGTGTGTTGTCCTGTTCTTTTTCGTTCGCGCCGCCTCCCCCATCGCTCGTCCTGCTGCGCCGTGCCCTTGGGCCCTGGTGCCTTGCTGCTCCAGCGTCGTTCCCGCGTCCGCTTACTCGGCCCGCGCCTTTGCGTCTGCCTCCCGCGCTCGGACTCGGCCTCCCGAGGCCTCCATCCGAACGGCGGCGCTTGGCCCCTGCCCTCGGGAGTGCGGCTGCCCCTCGTCGGGCGGCGCCAGCTGCGGCGCGGCCTGCGCCCGCAGCGTGCGCCTTGGCGGCCGCCGCCCAAGCGTCTCGTGGGAGGGCTCCACGGCCTCCTTGGCCTCTCTGCTGCTGCTGCTGCTGCTCCTCCTCCTCCTCCTCCTCCTCCTCCTCCTCCTCCTCCTCCTCTTCCTCGTCCTCCTCCTCCTCCTCCTCCTCCTCCTCCTCCTCCTCCTCCCCTCAGCCTCTCCCTTTCCTGCTACACCTCCTCCTCCTCCTCCTCCTCCTCCACCTCCTCCTCCTTCCCCTCCTCCCCCTCCTCCTCCTCCTCCTCATCCTCCTCCTCTTCCTCTTCCTCTTCCTCTTCCTCTGCCCTGGCCTTTCTGCGCGCCGCCTCCCTCGTCGGCAGCGGTTGCTCCTCGGGTCGGAGCCTCCCCGCCTGCCGCGCGTGAGGAGATTGATCTCGCTCTGCTAATCCCTCTCCCGGACGCTCTCCCTTCCCCACTCTCGCCCCGATGCTTCCCTTCTCCGATTGGTACTCCCGATACGACGCCCCAGACCGCCGACGTCGTGATCGATATACCATGTGAAAGAGAACTAGGAGGCCTGAGCCGTTTCCCCAGGACCGCCTTCTTCTCCCGAGCCGTTTCTGGTCAGTCCCGGGGCCCAGTGAAGGCGCCCTGAAGCCGATAACATGCAAGATGTTTTGGTCGCGATCTGCACGACGAGACGAAGTGGTAAGACTGCGGGCTGCGCACACAGCCCCCCGGGTAGTCCCCAACCTTGGGGCGCGGAACGGCGCCAGGATGTTGAGACCGCCCCAGCCTACTTGGTGGGCTTGATGGGCCACCCGGGACCACCTGGCGGGACTGTCTGTGCAACCCGAAGCTTCACCATCCCCCTCATCCGCAAAGGTTCTGCAAGCGCCCGGGGGTGTTCAGCATCCTCACAACGTGGTGGCTCGCCGACGCCACTCGCGTGTCGCTGCTGACTCTGGAGCCACCGCGCGCGCGGCGACCACGGTCATTGACCTCTGGCTTCTCCACCCCTTCCCAGGTTAGAGGTCCTCGATCTCCTCTTCATGCTCCTCCTCCTCCTCCTCCTTCTCCACCTCCTTCTCCTCCTCCTCCTCCCTCCTTCTCCTCGGTCGGTCTGTCGGTCGTGCGGCCAGAGAGTCGAAGCCGAAATGGAGAGAAGAGTGCGAGAAGACAGCTGGGTGAAGAACAAAACAAGGCAACAGGCCCGAGAGTGGAACAAGGTGAAGCCGCGCCAAGGGCGCAGCACCGAAGGTGCAGGAGTGCCTGAGGTTACTACCTTTAATGTGGGTGTACATTATGAGACGGAAACAGACAGACAAGGGCGATGGAGAGGGACCTTCGCCCCAGGCAAGTGCAGGTATGATTGCAAGCAACGCGTTGGAGCTTATATCTCAAACACCTCAGTGTTATTGCATGTTCAACCGTGGGCGAGGAGGCACGCACTTGGCCCCGTCATAACATTCACACAGGGACTCCCCCCTAAGCACAGCCTTCCGTCTGAGCATCAGTCATGGGGACAGAGGAAGAAATAGAGTGATTCGGTCCGTGCACATATAACGCACAGCAGTCACTGGGAACCCTTGTTGTTATGAATCATGCAGTCCATGGCAAACGCGGAGATCACATAAGGGTCATTGGGAACATAGTACCGACGCAGGCCCACCAGTAACTCCCAGCAGTCCCCAGAATTTCCAAAATCCAAAGATTCTCGTAGGCAAGCCTCGCGAGAAGGAGGCCAACGGAAAGGGGAGAGGGGAACGCCAAATCACACATGGGGAACAAACGGGCTAGGGACAAAGCTGGGGGTACTGGGGCAAAGGTGGGGAAACCTGGATCGAATGTCCTGGAACATAGTAGCTACAATACAAAGACAAAGCCTCGAGGGGTAAGTCTTGGCGCCCGATGACCCCAGAGGGTTATCTGTCCGTAGGCCGCCGAACGCACGATGGGGAACACGATGATTGCACAGCTGTCCGCCTGGCATGGCCCCAAGAAATTGGCCCATGTCGGACAAATGAGCACACAAAAGGACGGCAGGTTTAACAGCTTTGGCCCCGAAGCGGCATTGGTGGATCAGATGTTCAGTGACTCCTTGTCGGGCTGCCAGCCGTCGGACTCCTGGCAGTAGCCACACACTAGGACAATCTGGAACCCTATCATCATGGGCGGGGTGTTCGAGCACGGCAGGAACCCCGTGGACCCAGGCCTCGCACAACAAAACAATAGTGCCGCGCGCAACAACTTACTGCCTAGCTCAACTTGGGAGCTCTCGCGGGTGGTTAAATGCCCAAGTCCCCACAATTTGACGGCCGACCTAAGTGGCCGACGTGGTCTGGGTGAATCTGGAGCGGGCCTGTGTCTGGCGACTGACCGTGTCTCACATGGTGGTCCCGCCAACACTCCTGCTACTCTTCCTGACCGTAGAAACTCAAGCCAGAGGTGAGTGGACTCAGTCCTAGTTAGGTCACCAAGGAATGGTTGGTTGATAACATCAAGGCTCAAAACATAAAGCCTGGTAGCATGCCGCGCCTGCAACGCTTCGGAAATGATCCGGAACATCTTTGGCCTTTACGTGCCAAGAAAACAAATTCAGGACAAACATGCAACCGCATGGGCAACCCAACATCAGCTTTCAAGGCATGGCGTGTCGTAGTGGGCGCCACCGCGACACGGTAAGCAGCACGAGTCATTTTGCTCCCACTCGCAACCCTTGGTCACGTCACCGTAGCGGTATAGTCTCGCTTGGGGAAGTTTTCGGGGTGTTGGCAGAGGGGGCGCACTCACAAGTCTCCTTCGCCTCTGTGCAGGTCTCGGTTTGCTGAGACGCGTTGCCCCCTGCGTGCTCAGGATGCCGCCGTTGACGCCCTTTTGATGAGCCTGTTTTCCACCACCACCACCACCACCATAAGTTGGAGTGGGGAAGGAGGAGGAGGAGGCGGAGGAGGATGAGGTGGAGGAGGAGGAGGAGGAGGAGAAGGAGGAGACCCCCTCCCCCTCCAGTTCATGGTGGTGGTTGTGGTGGAAAACAGGCGCATCACCTGTGCTTCTGAATCGGCCGGAAGGGCCGAGAGGCCGACCACGTCCAGGATTGAACAGGGCCCCCTACACCTGGCGCGAAGGAGCGCCAGTTCAGCTGCCAACTGTGCTGGTTAAAGCAAGCATGGAACAGGGAGCCTCTCCTTCTCGCTCTCTCGCTCTCTATCGCTCTCGCTTGATGGGCCTGTTTTCCACCGCCGCCACCAGAAGTTGAAGGCGGAGGGGTTCCTCCTCCTCCTCCTTCTCCACCTTCTTCCCCCTCCAACTTATGGTGGTGGTTGTGGGAAACAGGCCCATCATCTCGTTCTCGCTCTCTCTCTCTCTCCCTCTCTCTCTTTCTGTCTCGGTGCAGCACGAGTCGGCCAAACCTATGTTTTTCCCCACATCCAAAGCGGGGTTCTTGTTTTCTCTGCACACGCCGCGCAGGATCTCACACCCCCCCTTTCCTCTCTCTCTCTCTCTCTCTCTCTCTCTCTCTCACACACACACACACTCATCATCATCATCACCATCAACCACCATCATCGCAATCACACGCACACACTCATCATTACCATCATCATCCTCACCATCAACCGCCATCACCGTTATCACTACTCACCATCATAATCTTTCATCACTACTCATCATCATAATCCTCCTCATCATCATCATCGTCACCATCATCACCACTCGATCATCCACTCACTCACTCAAGTACTCACTCATCCTCAGTAGGCTTCGGAGGAAGTGGTCCTCCGACGGTAGGACCGCCGCCACTCTCAACATCATCGTCACCATTTCCATCATAATCTCTCGACCACCCACTCAGTGGCCATCATGATCATCATCAGCATCATCATTCATTCATCATACACTCATCATCATCATCATCATCATCATCATCATCATCATCATTCACTTACTCATCATTTCGTCATCACTCGTTCCCTGGATTGAATATGGAGGTAGTATCAGGCGGGAGCTCGTCTGTGAGTGAATTGTGAGGAAGTCTCAGGCAGGAGCCCCTCCCTATGGGGCCCGCGCCTCATGTTTTTAATCCGAGGCGGATCATTCGAAACGTGTACCTGTCGTCACTTTTGGGCCCCTGTGGCGAGAATCTGGAGGAAGTATCAAGCGGGAGCCTCGTCTGTGACTGAATTGCGACGAAGTCTCAGGCGGGAGACCTCTCCCTATGGGGCCCGCACCTCATGTTTTTAATTCGAGGCGGGTCATCCGAAACGTGTAACTGTCGTCACTCTTGGGCCCCTGTGGCGTGAACCTGGAAGAAATATCAAGCGGGAGCCTCGGCTGTGAGTGAATTGCGACGAAGTCTCAGGCGGGAAGCCTCTCCTTATGGGGCCCGCACCTCACGTTTTTAATCCGAGGCGGGTCATCCGAAACGTATACTTGTCGTCACTTTTGGCCTCCGGAGGGCTTGAATAAGGAGGATGTATCAGGCGGGAGCTTCGTCTGTGAGTGACTTGCGAGGAAGTCACAGGCGGGAGCCCGCCGGTCTGTCTCCGCGGGAGTCCCCGCGCTGAGCCAGCTCGAAGCATGCGAGCTGGAGCTGAGGCGCGGGAGGAGGAGGAGGAGGAGGAGGAGGACGAGGAGGACGAGGAACAGGAATTGAGGAGGACGACGGCGGCCGGGCGCAGGGGGAAACCCTTGCGTCTGGGCCGGGGGTGGTAACCCATCCTCGGCCGAAGCGGCGGCCGGGCGCAGGGGGAAACCCTTGCGTCCGGGCCGGGGGTGGTAACCCATCCTCGGCCGAATCGGGGGCAGGGGTAACCCCTTGTCTCCGGGCCGCCGGTGGTAACCCATCGGCGGCCGAATCGGGCGCAGGGGTAGCCCCTTGCGTCCGGGCCGAGGGTGGTAACCCATCCTCGGCCGAATCGGGGTCTTCTCTCAGATCCCCTGCGTCTTCGAGCTGAAGGGCACAAAGCGCTTCGAGCCGGGGGACCCTCTGATCGCGTTCTTGGGCTGCACGCGCGAGGCCAAGCGCTTCCCACCAGAGGTCTGGTCTGCCTGGGAGAGGACGTTGGCCTCTGACAACCACGGCGGCCTGGACCCACGGCACCAGCACGAGAATTTCCGGCTCGGCTACGGCATGGGCATCTACTGGGAGACGTTGGCGACGTGGATCAACACGCGCGCTCGTCGCGACGCGCGGCGCCTCGGCGTCCCCCTCGTCTTCCTGCGGGCCGTAGACGAGTGCGGCGCGATTCAAGGCGACCCAGACGCAGGCCGGCGCCTCCTGAACGTCCCGAACATGCACAAGACGGGGGACATCCACGGCGCCATACCGGCACGCGCCGGCATGGAGGTCCGGTTCACGGCCGCGCAGGAGGAGTTGCAGAAGAAGTTCGGGCTCGTGCAGGAACAACGGGCCACCATCGTGTCCTTCGAGTTTCACGCAGACGACGAGCGGGACTACGAGGAGCGCGCGCCGGGCCAGCTCTTCCGCCCCCGCTACCTACCGCAGGGAATCTGGCTGCAGGTGCACGGCTTCCAGGAGTCCCCGATCTACAAGGAGGTCGCCGAGGTGCAGCAGGGCGCCGACGGCGCTGCCGACGACGCCGAGGCCGAAGCGCGGGCGAGGAGCTTGCTCATGTTCAGGCCCAGCGAGCAGGAACTCACGTGGCAAAGCTCGGGGGTGCACACTTTGCGCCGCTCGGGGTTCACCCCGACGCATGCGTCCTACCTGACCTCCACGCTGTCGCAGGGCCAGACGCTGCGCAAGGGCGTCACCATCGACTGCGCCAGGGATGAGGACGCTGGCCGCACGGGCACGTCGGACGAGATGTGGTGGCTGCACTTCTACGTCATGTTCTCCCGCGCCACGCGCATGCGGAACATGCTGATCCTGCGGCCGCCCGCGCGAGAGTACCTCGAGCGCGGGCCGCCGGCGTCGCTGCGGAAGGCGCTCCAGGAGTTCGACGAGAGAGCGGCGGGCTCCAGGGCTGAGGCGGAGCAGCTCGCGGCAGAGCTGGGCTTCGTGCTGCCGCCCGCCTGGGCGCCGCGGCGCGCGCCTGGAGGCCCGTGGGGTTGCCCCAACGGCTGGCCCCCGCGCCCCTGCGGCCTGCGCGGTTGCCCCAACGGCCTGGCCCGAAGGGTTGCCCCGACGGCTGCGCGATCTAGCCGTCGGCAAACGTGCGCGCGCTGGCCGACGCGGCGACGGCGCCGAGGAAAATCGAGTTGCTTGCCGCGACCAGGGGGGGCGGGAGGCGCACGCGGAGAAGAGGCAGGAGGGCGCGGAGTGAACGGGCATGGGGGAGGGCGACGACGAGGAGGAGATGGCGCGAGAGGAGGAGGAGGAGGAGGAGGAGGAGGAGGAGGAGGAGGAGGAGGAGGAGGAGAAGGAGGAAGAGACATAGAAGGAGGAAGAGAGGGCAGCGCAGAGGGCGAGAGGAGAGGCTGTCCGCCAGGGGGGAGGAGGAAAGGGCAAAGGGTAAGCTAAACACGTTTTCGCGCGGGGTCCTACTGTCGGAGTAATGGATATGTTTTGGGCCGTTTGCGCTGCGACCTCGCTCCGCAGCGGAGGCGGACTGGGGACAAACGAGGGAACGCGTTTCCGTCGCCCCGCGGCAGAGGCAACCCGCTTTCGCGGTCCCAGCAGCTGGAGCAGAGTGCAGTGATTGTCCGGCAGCCAGGGCAAGAGGCAGGGCAGGGGGCCACAACGAGGAAATACCATTCTGGTCGAACCCTGCACTTCGGGGCGTGTCCCCGCCCGCCGCTCACCTCAGCTCGGCGGCGTGCGGGCCGGTTGACTTCCATGCTCACCGTAGCGCCTGCAGGCAACCGATGCGGGTCAGTTGGACGTCGCGCGACGGGAGGGCGATCAAGTGGGGTGGAGCGAGGATTGCAGAATAGGGCCCGAAGGGGGGCCTTGAGACCAGAGACGTGTGCTTCCCCCCCCCCTCCATTCGATCGCCCCTGATTTGTTCACGCCCAATTTTCGCACGACCGCCCCGAGTCGGCGTCGATGGGTTCAGCTCTGTGTCAGCATTGTCTGGCGCTTTCGGTGTTTGTTGACGGCTTGATGTGAGTCCCCCTTACTTACTTGGATCTCCGCGGTGGATGCTAAGTGGATGTTAGGGTGGGATTTATCTGGCCCAACCTAGCTTACAAGTGGGTTGCAAGTGGGGGAAACTGTCTGGGCTGAGCAGGCGGAGATCGCTGAGCGGAGATGCCCAACCCCTCGAAGCCGTTTGGGCCATTTACATGCATCCCACTCGTAAAGTGCGTTCGGCCACATGCACCCCCCCTTGGAGTCCACTTCTAAGCTCACCTTGTCGTATGAGGCTCGAACCTACGTAGCCTGTATCACCAGAAAGAAGTTCGAGCACCAGAAAGGTACCGAAACGCTCAGGTATTCACGTATCGGGCCCGGGGGGACACTCGCCCGACACTGTTTCGACACTGTTTCGACACTTTTCCAGGTGCCTGGAATGGTTTCAGGGACGTGCTCTTCAAATGCGATGGCAACGACACAACCCTCGTCCCCTCCAGCAATCCGCAGCCCCCGCGGTGATCTCTGACAACACGCCCCCTCCCCCGCGCGCCTTCGGCCCCAGGAGCGGTCGGTGACCTGCCTCCCCACGCTCTCCAGGGGCCTTTGGCAGGCGCGGGGCGCTGCGGGCCTGGCGCCTCCGCATCTCCTGGAGGAGGGAGGACGGAAGGAGGAGGAAGGAAGGAGGAGGAGGGAAGGAGGAGGAAGGAAGGAGGATGACAGAGGAGGAGGAGGAGGAGGAGGAGGAGGAGGAGGAGGAGGAGGAGGGAGGAGGAGGAGGAGGAGGGAGGAGGAGGAGGCGGAGGAGGAGGAGGAGGAGAGGGGAGGGGGAGGGAGGAGGAGAGGAGGGGAGGAGGAGGAGGAGGAGGAGGAGGAGGAGGCGGAGGAGGAGGAGGAGGAGGAGGAGGAGGAGGAGGAGGAGGAGGAGGAGCCGCCAGGCCGCGGCCTGTGTAGGGGGATGGGGAGGGGGCTGCGCTGCGGAATGGGTGGTTGGTCCCTGGGTGGTGCAGCTAGGACCGTAGCGGGCCACCCCGACCGACCGCATCGCGGGGAAAGCTCTGGGATCTGGCTGGTGGCCCTGGAGGCAGACAGCGGTGTCCGCGGGGACGGGGCCTCGGAGAGAGTCCGCGGGGCCAGAGCCTCTTGGACGGCCTCCAGGCTACATCATTTCGGTAGCAAATCATGGAAGCCTGGTGCGCCCTCTTAATTCCGTCTTCAGTGTCGACTAGCGTCCACTAGCGTCTGGGAGTCGATGCGAAAGCGCCGATTTAGCGTCGGCCAGCGTCGACTAGCGTCGATTGAGCGACGACTAGCGTCGATTCGCAAGAGCCGACAAGATGGCATGGGAGGCTCCCATGAGCTGCCACAGAACATCATCCCCGCGCCCTGCCGAGGGAGGAGGGGATGGGCCACTCGTAGGGAGGGGCTGCCCACCCGCTCCCGGGGCGCACTCCTTCCCTCTCGGCGGCACTTCTCCTCCAGGCACGGGAGCGTGCCACCTGCCCACGGGCGCGCGGGTGTGGTGCTGGGCCCCACGGAGTCTCGCACCGCACTCTCCGCGCAGTGGCCGAGAGGGTTCCACGGTCCCCGACCTTCCCGGGAGGAGGAGGGACGGGAGGAGGCTGGGGCCCGAAGGCCCCCGACATCCTCGCGTCGCGGAAGATCACCACAGATGCTTCATCAAAAGGACTGCCTCCGGGGCCCTCGCCAGGCCTGGGGACTGTCGACGAAGCTGCTGGGGTCCAGCCCCTGAGATCTGGGCGTTGATTGTTTTGTTGTTCCGCTCGGTCTCGCTCGCTTGCAGGCCCCGGGACCCTCACGGACCCCTGACATTTCATTTCGTTCCCGTCTGCCCACCTTGCATGTCGCGGTCGTCAGACCCCACGGGATACCAAGATTCCTTGAGTGTCCCGGCTCGCGTCCTCAACGAATGACGGCATCATACCGCGGTTGCCAGACCGCGCAGGACTCCAGGAGTCCTTGTCCCCCGCTGCTTTCCCCAGGGCGTCGCCCCCGCCCAGGCCCGATCAGGGAACGCCCTGGGGGCCCTCAGGGCAGGGGCTCGAAAAAGTTTGGATGACCAGAGCGTACAACACATCGGCCAACCAACGTTTACAGGGTTGGCTGAACGAGGCAGCGGAGAACGTGAACGTGGCCCTCGCCTAGGAAAGTCTTACGTGTGGGGCCCAGAAGCTGAAACATCCTTTGCCCGACCCCACTTCCACCGCGCAAGCGAAAGCATAGACTGTGCAACCCTTGGAGGTGACGGACAAGGCGTCTGTGATCAAGGCGACGATCTTCGCATCAAGCCATCTAGGAACGGATCCAAAGGAGGGGGCAACGAACAATTTTATGTAACAGTGGCTTGTGTGGTTCCGTGTCTTAATATTGCAGACAGCCCCGATGGGGAGGCGTCACAGCTTCACGCCTCCCAGGCGTCACGACGCATGTGCAAAGAGACGTAAGTCATCGAAAGCTGGAGCACAGCAAAAAGGACACACATGTCATACCAGCCACACGGTGATCTAACAGAGCGTATCACCAGAGTTTCCCATAGCCGAAGATCAACTTATGAACCGGTGATAACCGAAAACGGCAGCACATAACATAATATTGCATGCATAAGCTGGACATGGCACTGCCAAACATTCCATCCAATCGCATAACATTGTATACCACTTTCTAGCACAACATATTATGGAACAACATAACCTTAATTACACAGCACTACACATGCTAATAACACATATCGAGGGTGGACAGACCTCCTACACTGACACGTCGATTAGCGAATTGGCCGTTGTCGGTTCGCGAGAGGGCGTCGCGGGCGTCATTTCTGCGGGTCCAGGTCCGTCGGTTTCGGTCCTGGGCGAGGTTTACTAAAGGGAGGTTTGTCCACCGCCGAACATTACATCTGAGTGATGGGGCCGAACGGTCATTCACTGTCCCTGGGTGCGTGGCTGAAGTGGGATTCCGCGGTGCGGATTCTCGTTGTTGTTGTTGTTGTTGTTTGTTGTTTTGTTGTTGTTGTTGTTGGTGTTGTTGTTGGTGTTGTTGAACATTATTAATTCTAAAGAATAATTATTGTTGGGACCCCTGGTGCACGGCCCCCCCGCCGCGCCTAGGCCGCAGCTACATTTTCATCATTTTTTCGCGAAAGCTTCAGAAAAGTGGATGGGGTCCAGATCCGGTTGTTTTGTTGTAGTCCGTTTTCCCTTGCAAAAAACACTATAAAATGACATTTCTTGTTCTAATATAATCAAATTTCAAGAATCCCTTGCAAAAAATAAGGTAAAGTGGACATTCGCGCGCGCAAGACGAAATCCTTCCAAAAGCTTAGTGTTCGGAGCGATTTTAACATAAAAACATCAAAAAACCAATGGTTTTTCAACAAAAAAATGTCAAAATCTCATCCCGCGCGCTCTTGCGGATTCGTAGGAAACCCAACACTTTTTTAAACATTTCTGTCAAACGGGCTTTTGCGAGCAACTTTTTCGAACTTCTGCAACAACGGTTGCGCACCTGCCAGGGCCATCATCCCTGTCAAATAATACCATGCGGGACACATTCGTTTTTTCTTCGCGCGCGCACGCCGTCGTCGTCGGCCGCGGGGCCCTGAATAGTAGCCACGGTCGTCCGCATGCCACGAAGTGAAGTGTCCGAACGTCATAGGGCGGGAAGCTGGGTGTGGGTGGTGGCGACGAGTCGTTTGGAAATTTGGTAGAGCTTGAACCGGCCCCCCCACAAAGTGGGGGTATTGCCCGCCTCCTATGAAAACCCTGGCACTGGTGAGAACGGTGCGTCCCCAGTCTTAAATGATTGTTCTTGTTGTGGTGTTGTTGTTGATGTTGATGTTGTTGTTGTTGTTGCTGTTGCTGTTGCTGTTGTTGTTGTTGGTGCTGTTGTTGTTGTTGGTGTTATTGGTGTTGTTGGTGTTGTTGTTGTTTTGTTGTTGCTGTTTGTTGTTGTTGTTGGTGTTGTTGTTGTTTGATTGGTGTTGTTGTTGTTGTTGTTTCTGCTGTTGTTGAACATTATTACTTCTAAAGATTAATTATTGTTGGGACCCCTGGTGCGCGACCCCCCCGCCGCGCCTAGGCCGCAGCCTCATTTTCATCATTTTCGTGAGGAAGTCTCAGGCAAAACGGGGGAGTCCGGATCCGGTTGTGTTGTTACGATCGGTTTTCCCTTGCAAAAAATAAGCTAAAGTGGACATTTCTTGTTCTAACATAACCAAACTTCAAGAATCCCTTGCAAAAATAAGGTAAAGTGGACATTCGCGCGCGCAAGACGAAATCCTTCCAAAACCTTAGTTTTCGTAGCGATTTTAAAATAAAAACATATAAAAAACCAATGGTTTTTCAAAACAAATTGTCAAAATTTCATCCCGCGCGCTCTTGCGGATTCGTAGGAAACCCAACACTTTTTAATCATTTCTGTCAAACGGGCTTTTGCGAGCAACTTTTTCGAACTTCTGCAACAACGGTTGCGCACCTGCCAGGGCCATCATCCCTGTCAAATAATACCATGCGGGACACATTCGTTTTTTCTTCGCGCGCGCACGCCGTCGTCGTCGGCCGCGGGGCCCTGAATAGTAGCCACGGTCGTCCGCATGCCACGAAGTGAAGTGTCCGAACGTCATAGGGCGGGAAGCTGGGTGTGGGTGGTGGCGAAGAGTCGTTTGGAAATTTGGTAGAGCTTGAACCGGCCCCCCCACAAAGTGGGGGTATTGCCCGCCTCCTATGAAAACCCTGGCACTGGTGAGAACGGAGTGTCCCCACGTGCTAGTAATGTTGTTGTTGTTGTTGTTGTTGAACATTATTAATTCTAAAGAATAATTATTGTTGGGGCCCCTGGTGCACGCCCCCCCTGCGCCGCCTAGGCCGCAGCTACATTTTCATCATTTTCGTGAGGAAGCCTCAGGTAATTCGATGTGATCAAGATCCGGTTGTTTTGTTGTAATCCGTTTTCCCTTGCAAAAAACACTATAAAATGACATTTCTTGTTCTAATATAATCAAATTTCAAGAATCCCTTGCAAAAAATAAGGTAAAGTGGACATTCGCGCGCGCAAGACGAAATCCTTCCAAAAGCTTAGTGTTCGGAGCGATTTTAACATAAAAACATCAAAAAACCAATGGTTTTTCAACAAAAAAATGTCAAAATCTCATCCCGCGCGCTCTTGCGGATTCGTAGGAAAACCAACACTTTTTAAACATTTCTGTCAAACGGGCTTTTGCGAGCAACTTTTTCGAACTTCTGCGACAACGGTTGCGCACCTGCCAGGGCCATCATCCCTGTCAAATAATACCATGCGGGACACATTCGTTTTTTCTTCGCGCGCGCACGCCGAAATCTCCAAAAACCATTGGGTTCTTAAGAATTTTAGCACCGCGCATCATAAAATCACACGAATCGCACCGTAGGTCCTCGAAAAACACCTGCACGACTTTTCAAAATTTCTACCCGCGCGCGCTGTCCTTACAACTTCTGTGGGTGTGTACTCCACGCCAGTGTAGTAGCCACGGTCGTCCGCAGGCCACGAAGTGAAGTGTCCGAACGTCATAGGGCGGGAAGCTGGGTGTGGGTGGTGGCGAAGAGTCGTGTGGATATTTGGTAGAGCTTGCACTGCCCCCCCACAAAGTGGGGGTATGGGCTGGCGTCGCATGAAAACCCTGGCACTGGTGAGAACACTGAGCGTTCGGGTAAAGTGATTGTTGTTGTTGTTGTTGAACTCTCATTCTTGAAGAATAATTATTGTTGATCCCCCCCCACCGGTGCACATTGATTTTTTTCGATTGAAGTGCCACCCCCGGGGCTCGCTCCTTGTTTTTTCTCAAGGAAAGTCTTCCTGCTCAAACTGTGCCCCTGCCCCCCGGGCTACAACAACAACGGCTCCCGCGTGAGACTTCTTCGATTTTTACTCAGGACCCCCGCTCCTGCCTGAGACTTCCGCGCAATTTACTCAGGAAAGGCGCTCCCGTCTGAGACTTCCTCGCAATGTAATCAAGACCCCCGCTCCCGCTTGAGACTTCCGTGCAATTTACATGGGAACGGCGCTCCCGCCTGAGACTTCTTCGAATTTTACTCAGGACCCCCGCTCCTGCCTGACATTTCCGCGCAATTGACTCAGGAACGGCGCTCCCGCCTGAGACTTCCTCGCAATTTATTGAGGACCCCCGCTCCCGCCTGAGACTTCCGTGCAATTTGCTCAGGAACGGCGCTCCCGCTTGAGACTTCCTCGCAACTTAGTCAGGGCCCCCGCTTCCGCGTGAGATTTCCTCACAATGTACTCAGGACTGCGCTCTCGCGTGCGACGTCCTCACAAATTATTCTGGAAGTGCGTTTCGGCGCTCAGGAACCACGCGCGCGCCAAGGACGCCTTCACAACGTGGTATCATCCCTCTTCCTTCGTCCTTCCCCCTCCCCTTCCTCCCACTCTCCCTCGTTCTTCCCCTCCTCCTCTTGCAGGGCCCGCGCCAATTCCAATGGCGGGCAGAGAGATGTACGCCCCGAAGGATTGTCCGCCCGTTCCGGTTTGCCCGTACGTCTAAGCCCGCCGGCCCCAGCAAAGAGAAAGAATCCCCCCGAAAGGGGTGTGATCGAAGACGAAGAGGGCGGGTATCGAGGGTGTAGGGTATACGTGTTGAATGACTCGCGGGCAAGTAAACGCGTACAGCCTTAAAATGGTTGTTGTTGTTGTTGTTGTTGAACATTATTACTTCTAAAGAATAGTTATTGTTGGGGCCCCTGGTGCACGACCCCCCCGCCGCGCCTAGGCCGCAGCCACATTTTCATCATTTTCGTTAGGAAGTCTCAGGCAAAACGGGTAGGTCCGGATCCGGTTGTTTTGTTACGGCCCGCTTTCCCTTGCAAAAAATAAGCTAAAGTGGGCATTTCTTGTTCTAGCACACCCAAACTTCAAGAATCCCTTGCAAAAAATAAGGTAAAGTCGACATTCGCGCGCGCAAGACGAAATCCTTCCAAAACCTTAGTTTTCGTAGCGATTTTAACATAAAAACATTTTTTTTAAAAAAAATGTTTTTTATATATATAAAAATGACAAAATGTCATCCCGCGCGCTCTTGCGGATTCGTAGGAAACCCAGCACTTTTTAAACATTTCTGTCAAACGGGCTTTTGCGAGCAACTTTTTCGAACTTCTGCAACAACGGTTGCGCACCTGCCAGGGCCATCATCCCTGTCAAATAATACCATGCGGGACACATTCGTTTTTTCTTCGCGCGCGCACGCCGTCGTCGTCGGCCGCGGGGCCCTGAAGAGTAGCCACGGTCGTCCGCATGCCACGAAGTGAAGTGTCCGAACGTCATTGGGCGGGAAGCTGGGTGTGGGTGGTGGCGAAGAGTCGTTTGGAAATTTGGTAGAGCTTGAACCGGCCCCCCCACAAAGTGGGGGTATTGCCCGCCTCCTATGAAAACCCTGCACTGGTGAGAACGGAGTGTCCCCACGTGCTAGTAATTGTTGTTGTTGTTGTTGTTGTTGTTGTTGTTGAACATTATTAATTCTAAAGAATAATTATTGTTGGGGCCCCTGGGGCACGGCCCCCCTGCGCCGCCTAGGCCGCAGCTACATTTTCATCATTTTCGTGAGGAAGCCTCAGGTAATTCGATGTGATCAAGATCCGGTTGTTTTGTTCCCCCCGCTTTCCCTTGCAAAAAACACTATAAAATGACATTTCTTGTTCTAATATAATCAAATTTCAAGAATCCCTTGCAAAAAATAAGGTAAAGTGGACATTCGCGCGCGCAAGACGAAATCCTTCCAAAAGCTTAGTGTTCGCAGCGATTTTACGATAAAAACATCAAAAACCATTTTTTTGTAAAAAACAAATTGTCAAAATTTCATCCCGCGCGCTCTTGCGGATTCGTAGGAAACCCAACACTTTTTAAACATTTCTGTCAAACGGGCTTTTGCGAGCAACTTTTTCGAACTTCTGCGACAACGGTTGCGCACCTGCCAGGGCCATCATCCATGTCAAATAATACCATGAAACGCGGCACACCACCTCCATACTTAATTTTCAGTGAGCGCACTCTGCGCACAACAAACCGTCGTCGTCGGCCGCGGGGCCCTGAATAGTAGCCACGGTCGTCCGCATGCCACGAAGTGAAGTGTCCGAACGTCATAGGGCGGGAAGCTGGGTGTGGGTGGTGGCGAAGAGTCGTTTGGAATTTTGGTAGAGCTTGAACCGGCCCCCCCACAAAGTGGGGGTATTGCCCGCCTCCTATGAAAACCCTGGCACTGGTGAGAACGGTGTGTCTTAAATGATTGTTGTTGAACATTATTTATTCTAAAGAATAATTATTGTTGGGCCCCCTGTTGCGCGCCCCCCCTGCGCCGCCTAGGCCGCAGCTACATTTTCATCATTTTCGTGAGGAAGCCTCAGAAAAGAGGGTGTGTACAGGATCCGGTTGTTTTGTTGTAATCCGCTTTCCTTTGCAAAAAACAATAGAAAATGACATTTCTTGTTCTAATATAATCAAATTTCAAGAATCCCTTGCAAAAAATAAGGTAAAGTGGACATTCGCGCGCGCAAGACGAAATCCTTCCAAAAGCTTAGTGTTCGGAGCGATTTTAACATAAAACATCAAAAAACCAATGGTTTTTCAACAAAAAAATGTCAAAATCTCATCCCGCGCGCTCTTGCGGATTCGTAGGAAAAACAACACTTTTTAAACATTTCTGTCAAACGGGCTTTTGCGAGCAACTTTTTCGAACTTCTGCGACAACGGTTGCGCACCTGCCAGGGCCATCATCCCTGTCAAATAATACCATGCGGGACACATTCGTTTTTTCTTCGCGCGCGCACGCCCAGGAATTCCACAAATGTGACCAACTATCTTGCGAGTACGTATCATCTCATGTGTGTCGTGCACATTATCAAATGTAACAGAGTTGTGTATTCCCATCATCCCAGGAACTTGACCCAAAAATGTGACCAACTCCGCTCTCTCTGTCTCTCTCTCTGTCTGCTCTCTGTCTCTCTCTCTGTCTCTCTGTATTATGTATTGTATGGCACAATTGCACCATGCTGGGCACATGCGCGCCCCGAATAAGTGACCAAGTTCTGTGGGTGTGTACCCCACGCCAGTGTAGTAGCCACGGTCGTCCGCACGCCACGAAGTGAAGTGTCCAACGTCATAGGGCGGGAAGCTGGGTTTGGGTGGTCGCGAAGAGTCGTTGGATATTTGGTAGAGCTTGTAATGCCCCCCCACGAAGTGGGGGTATTGCCTGGTGTCGTATGAAAACCCTGGCACTGGGGAGAACACCACGCGTTCGGGTAAAATGATTGTTGTTGTTGGTGTTGTTGTTGTTGAACATTATTTATTCTAAAGAATAATTATTGTTGGGCCCCCTGGTGCGCGCCCCCCCTGCGCCGCCTAGGCCGCAGCTACATTTTTCATCATTTTCGTGAGGAAGCCTCAGAAAAGAGGGTGTGTACAGGATCCGGTTGTTTTGTTGTAATCCGCTTTCCCTTGCAAAAAACAATAGTAAATTACATTTCTTGTTCTAATATAATCAAATTTCAAGAATCCCTTGCAAAAAATAAGGTAAAGTGGACATTCGCGCGCGCAAGACGAAATCCTTCCAAAAGCTTAGTGTTCGGAGCGATTTTACATAAAAACATAAAAAAAAACCCATGGTTTTTCAACAAAAAAATGTCAAAATCTCATCCCGCGCGCTCTTGCGGATTCGTAGGAAAACCAACACTTTTTAAACATTTCTGTCAAACGGGCTTTTGTGAGCAACTTTTTTCGAACTTCTGCGACAACGGTTGCGCACCTGCCAGGGCCATCATCCCTGTCAAATAATAACATGCGGGACACATTCGTTTTTTCTTCGCGCGCGCACGCCGTCGTCGTCGGCCGCGGGGCCCTGAATAGTAGCCACGGTCGTCCGCATGCCACGAAGTGAAGTGTCCGAACGTCATAGGGCGGGAAGCTGGGTGTGGGTGGTGGCGAAGAGTCGTTGGAAATTTGGTAGAGCTTGAACCGGCCCCCCCACAAAGTGGGGGTATTGCCCGCCTCCTATGAAAACCCTGGCATGTGTGGAACCGGAGTGTCCCCACGTGCTAGTAATTGTTGTTGTTGCGTTGAACACTATTACTTCTAAAGAATTATTATTGTTGGACCCCCTGGTGCACGCCCCCCGCCCAAAACCTAGGCCGCAGCTACATTTTCATCATTTTTCTGCGAAAGCTTCAGAAAAGTGGATTACCCCCGGATCCGGTTTTTTGTTGACGCTTGTTTTCCCTTGCAAAAAACAATAGAAAATGAAAATTCTTGTTCTTAGTTGATCAAATTTCAAGAATCCCTTGCAAAAAATAAGGTAAAGTGGACATTCGCGCTCGCAAGACTTCCAAAACCTTAGGTTTCGTAACGATTTTAACATAAAAACATCAAAAACCCGATGGTTTTTTAAGAAAAAATTGTCAAAATGTCCTTCCGCGCGCTCTTGCGGATTCATAGGAAACACACCACTTTTTAAACATTTCTGTTAAAAGGGTCTTTGCGTGCTCATATGTAACAGATGTGATCAACCTCTGTGGGTGTGTACCCCACGCCAGTGTAGTAGCCAGGGTCGTCCGCACGCCACGAAGTGAAGTGTCCCAACGTCATGGGGCGGGAAGCTGGGTGTGGGTGGTCTCGAAGAGTCGTTTGGATATTTTGTAGAGCTTGAACGGCCCCCCCACGAAGTGGGGGTATTGGCTGGTGTCGCAAGAAAACCCTGGCACTGGGGAGAACACTGAGCGTTCGGGTAAAATGATTGTTGTTGTTGTTGTTGTTGTTGTTGTTGTTGTTTGTGGTGTTGCAGTTGTTGCTGTTGCTATTGTTGTTGTTGTTGGTGTTGGTGTTATTGTTGTTGTTGTTGTTATTGCTGTTGTTGTCGTTGTTGTTGTTAGTGCTGATGGTATTGGTGTTATCAGTGCTGCTGTTATTGTTGTTGTTACTGTTGGTGCTGCTGCTGATGTTGTTGTTGCGCTTGTTGATGTCGTTGTTGTTGGTGTTGTTGTTTGTTGTGTTGATGTTTGTTGTGTTTGTTTGTTTGTGATTGTCTGTTGTTTGTTGTTTTTTTGTGCCGGGCGTGGTCTCACAAGGCCGGTGTCACGATCATTTGTTAAGATGTTTTGCTTGATTTGTGCTTCTCTTCCCCCCCTCTCTCTCTTTCTCTCTCTCTCTCTCTCGTGCGCGCGCGCGCCACGCCGTCCCTATGCGTTCCAGGACTTTTACAAGCTACCAGTAACACGGTGCGTGTTTGCGAGCGCGCGCGTGCGTGTGTGTGTGTGTGCGTGTGCGTGTGCATCTGCGTCGCAAGCCGCAGTCGCGCCAGCCTTTTTGTTTTTTTTGCGTTCGGAGTTCGCTTTCGGAGGGTCGGCGGCAGCGAAAACCCATCGGGCCTGAAAATCGAGCCCGAATGCATTGGGGGAGTTTCAAGTTTTCACGTGCCCGGAATTCGGTTTCGGAGGGTTGGCAGCAGCGAAAACCCATCGGGCCTGAAAATCGAGCCCGACTGATCTGGGAGAATTTGTTGTTTTCTTGCGTTCGGAATTCGTTTGTCGGATTTGGGAGAAATTCCCCCAAATCCGTCGGGCTTAATTTTCAGGCCCTATGGATTTTCGCTGCCGCCGATTCCCCGAAAGTGAAATCCGAACACAGGAATGCATGAGAACCCAAAGATCCTTCGGGCTTGATTTCCAGGCCCGATGGGTTTTCGCTGCTTCCCACCCTCCGAGAGCGAATTCTGAGTACAGGAAAGCATGAGATTCCCCCAAATCCGTCGGGCTTAATTTTCCAGGCCCGATGGATTTTCGCTGCCGCCGATTCCCCGAAAGTGAAATCCGAGCACAGGAATGCACGGGAACCCAAAGATCCTTCGGGCCTGATTTCCAGGCCCGATGGGTTTTCGCTGCTGCCGACCCTCCGTGAGCGAATCCTGAGTACAGGACCGCATGAGATTCCCGCAAATCCGTCGGGCTTAATTTTCAGGCCCGATGGATTTTCGCTGCCGCCGATTCTCCGAAAGTGAAATCCGAGCACAGGAATGCATGAGAACCCAAAGATCTTTCGGGCTTGATTTCCGGGCCCGATGGGTTTTCGCTGCTGCCGACCCTCCGAGAGCGAATTCTGAGTACAGGAAAGCATGGGATTCCCCCAAATCCGTCGGGATTAATCTTCAGGCTCGATGGATCAGCCGCCGATTCCCCGAAAGTGAAATCCGAACTCAGGAATTCATGAGAACCCAAAGATCCTTCGGGCTTAATTTTCAGGCCCGATGGGTTTTCGCTGCTTCCCACCCTCCGAGAGCGAATTCTGAATACAGGAAAGCATGAGATTCCCCCAAATCCGTCGGGCGTAAATTTCAGGCCCGATGGATTTTCGCTGCCTCCGATTCCCCGAAAGTGAAATCCGAGCACAGGAATGCATGAGAACCCAAAGATCTTTCGGGCTTGATTTCCAGGCCCGATGGGTTTTCGCTGCTGCCACCCTCCGAGAGCGAATTCTGAGTACAGGAAAGCATGAGATTCCCCCAAATCCGTCGGGCTTAATTTTCAGGCCCGATGGATTTTCGCTGCCGCCGATTCCCCGAAAGTGAAATCCGAGCACAGGAATGCATGAGAACCCAAAGATCCTTCGGGCTTGATTTCCAGGCCCGATGGGTTTTCGCTGCTGCCGAACTTCCGAGAGCGAATTCTGAGTACAAAAGCATGGGATTCCCCCAAATCGGTCGTCGTCCCACGCAGCCACCGTCGTCTCATCGTCGTCTCACCCCCAGCCAAGGTCGTCACCCCCCCTCCAGCCACCGTCGTCTCGCCGTCGTCTCACCCCGCCATTGTAAGGCCACGAAGCGTGTTACCCACCAAAAGACCCGGCCAAGAAGACTCGCAGGCAGAAAAAGCACAACCCCCCAGAGACATCCGGCCCTGTGGCCTATGGTCAAGGCCTAAGGTCAGTCATCCCGGGGCGCGCAGGGAAACGGGGGGTCTCTCTGTCTCTCTCTGTCTCTTCCTTGCTCTTCTCTTCAAGGAAGCCGCAAAAAGTGTAGGTCATCCCAGCCCTGTATTTTGTTTACGTTTACTTTTACTTTTACTTGTACGACTACTACTATTACTACTACTACTACTACTACTACTACTACTACTACTACTACTACTACTACTACTACTACTACTACTACTACTACTACATACTAACTAGTACTAGTACTATTAACTAGTACTATACTACTACTACTACTACGACTAACTACGACTACGACGACTACGTACGGAACTACTAACGACTAACTACTACTACTACTACTACTACTACTACTACCACCCCACTCATGAATTGAAAAATATTTCTGCTACGACTTACTACTACTAATGTACCACTGTTACTACTCTACTACTAGTACTACTACACTCTGACTACTACACTACTACTACTACTACACTACTACTACTACTACTACTACTACTACGCGTACTACTAGTACTAGTACTGCTACTACTACTGCTACTACTACTACTAGTACTACTACTACTGCTGGTACCACTACGACCACCACTACCATCAGTCTCTCTACTACTAGAACCAGTAGTACGACTACACGTATTATTAGTACTACGGCTAATTCTACTACAAATACTACTACGACGACCACCAGTAGTGCTACTACTACTACTACTACTACTACTGCTACTACTGCTACTACTGGTACTACTGCTACTACTGCTACTGCTACTGCTACTGCTACTGCTACTACTACTACTACTACTACTACTACTACTGCTGATACTACTACTGCTACTACTGCTACTACTACTACTGCCACTACTACTACTACTACTACTAATACTACTACTACTACTACTGCTCACTACTAACTACTACTACTGACCCACTCTACCACTACTACTACTACTACTAATACTAGTCTATCTACGACTACTACTACTACTATAACTGCTACTGCAACTACTACTAACTACTACTACTACTACTACTACCACACTACGCTACTACTACGGATGCTGCTGCTGATGCTGCTGCTGCTGGCTCCTGCTACTCCTACTTCTATTACTACTATTAAAACTTCTTCTACTACTACGACTACTGCTACTACTACTACTACTACCACTACTACTACCACTACTACTACTATTAGTACTACTACTACTACTACTACTACTACTACTACTACTACTGCTACTACTGCTACTACTGCTGCTGCGACTGCTACTACTACTACTACTACTGCTGCTGCTGCTACTACTATTACTACTTTTACTACTGCTACCACTACTACTACCACTACTACTACGACGACTACTACTACTTTTACTTTTACTACTACTACTACAACTACTACTACTATTACTACTACTACTACTACTACTACTGCTGCTGCTGCTGCTTCTACTACTACTGCTGCTACTACTACTACTACTACTACTACTACTACTACTACTACTACTACTAACGCCACCACCTCCACCACCTCCACCACCACGACTACTACTACTACTACTACTACTACTACTGGTGGTGCGTGGTGGTACGTGGTGGTGGTGCGTGGTGGTGCGTGGTGGTACGTGGCGGTCATGCGTGGTGGTACGTTGGGGCACGTGGTGGTCATGCGTGGTGGTACGTGGTGGCACGTGGTGATCATACGTGGTGGTGCGTGGTGGTGCGTGGTGGTGGTGCGTGGTGGCACGTGGTGGTGGTACGTGGTGGTACGTGGTGGTCATACGTGGCGGTACGTGGTGGTACGTGGTGCTGGTACGTGGTGGTGCGTGGTGGTCATACGTGGTGGTACGTGGTGGTACGTTGTGGTCATGCGTGGTGGCGCGTGGTGGTCATACGTGGTTGTACGTGGTTGTACGTTGTGGTCATGCGTGGTGGTGCGTCTTCGTGCGTGGTGGTCATACGTGGTTGTACGTGGTGGTGCGTGGTGGTGCGTGGAGGTGCGAGGTGGTGGTGCGTGGTGGTGGTGCGTGGTGGTGGTGCGTGGTGGTCATACGTTGGGGCCGTGCGTGGTGGTACGTGGTGGTACGTGGTGGTGGTACGTGGTGGTGCGCGGTGGTACGTGGTGGTCATGCGTGGTGGTGCGTGGTGGTCATGCGTGGTGGTACGTGGTGGTCATGCGTGGTGGTCTTACTTGGTGGTCCGTGGTGGGGTGCGTGGTGGGGTACGTGGTGGTACGTGGCGGCACGTGGTGGTCATACGTGGTGGTCATGCGTGGTGTTGGTGCGTTGTGGTACGTGGTGGTGGTACGTGGTGGTGCGTGGTGGTGCGTGGTGGTCATGCGTGGTTGTGCCTGGTGGTACGCGGTGGTCATGCGTGGTGGTACGTGGTGGTGGTGCGTGGTGGTGGTGCGTGGTGGTGGTGCGTGGTGGCACGTGGTGGTCATACGTGGTGGTGCGTGGTGGTACGTGGTGGTAGTGCGTAGTGGTACGTGGTGGCCATGCGTGGTGGTACGTGGTTGTCATGCGTGGTGGCGCGTGGTGGTACGTGGT
Source organism: Prorocentrum cordatum (assembly GCA_963575745.1). Lineage (NCBI taxonomy): Eukaryota > Dinophyceae > Prorocentrales > Prorocentraceae > Prorocentrum > Prorocentrum cordatum. The sequence goes on along the minus strand of CAUYUJ010012658.1, from coordinate 132,679 downwards.
GGTCATGCGTGGTGGCACGTGGTGGTGGTATGTGGTGGTCATGCGTGGTGGTACGTGGTGGTGCGTGGCGGTCATAGGTGGTACGTGGTGGTCATACGTGGTGGCACGTGGTGGTGGTACGTGGTGGTGGTACGTGGTGGCCATACGTGGTGGTGCGTGGTGGTACTTGGTGGTGCGTGGTGGTGGTACGTGGTGGTGCGTGGTGGTGCGTGGTTGTTTTGCGTGGTGGTACTTGGTGGTGCGTGGTGGCCTTGCGTGGTGATGCATGGTGGTACGTGGTTGTCATGCGTGGTGTGCGTGGTGGTCATACGTGGTGGTCATGCGTGGTGGTACGTGGTGGCACGTGGAGGTGGTACGTGGTGGTGCGTGGTGGTCATACGTGGTGGTGCGTGGTGGTGCGTGGTGGTACATGGTGGTGGCGCATGGTGGTGCGTGGTGGTGCGTGGTGGTGGTACGTGGTGGTGCTTGGTGGTCACGCGTGATGGTGCGTGGTGGTCATGCGTGGTGGTGCTTGGTGGTGGTGGTGGTGCGTGGTGGTGCGTGGTCGTCATATGTGGTAATACGTGGTGGTGCGTGGCGGTGCGTGGTGGTGGTGCGTGGTGGTGCGTGGTGGTCATGCGTGGTGGCACGTGGTGGTCATGCGTGGTGGTGCGTGGTGGTCATGCGTGGTGGTGCGTGGTGGTGCGTGTGGTGCGTGGTGGGGTGCGTGGTGGCACGTGGGGGCACGTGGTGGTTGTACGTGGTGGCGGTGCGTGGTGGTGCGTGGCGGTGCGTGGTGGTGGTGCGTGGTGGTGCGTGGTGGCGCGCGGTTGCCATGCGTGGTGGTACGTGGTGGTACGTGGTGGTCATGCGTGGTGGTGCGTAGTGGTCATGCGCGGTGGTCATGCGTGGTGGTACGTGGTGGCACGTGGTGGTGGTACGTGGTGGTCATACGTGGTGGTCATACGTGGTGGTCATACGTGGTGGTGCGTGGTGGTGCGTGGTGGTTGTGCGTGGTGATGCGTGGTGGTCATACGTGGTGATACGTGGTGGTACATGGTGGTCATGCGTGGTGGTACGTGGTGGTCATACGTGGTGGTGCGTGGTGCTCAGTGGTGGTACGTGGTTGTCATGCGTGGTGGTGCGTGGTGGTGCGTGGTTGTCATGCGTGGTGGTGCGTGGTGGTGCGTGGTGGCGGTGCGTGGTGGTGCGTGGTGTTCATAAGTGGTGGTGCGTGGTGGTCATGCGTGGTGGTCATGCGTGGTGGTACGTGGTCGTCATACGTGGTGGTGCGTGATGGTGCGTTGTGGCATGTGGTGGCGGTGCGTTGTGGTACGTAGTGGTCATGCGTGGTGGTCAAGCGTGGTGGTACGTGGCGGTGCGTGGTGGTACGTGGTGGTGGTGCGTGGTGGTGCGTGGTGGTCATGCGTGGTGATGCGTGGTGGTGCGTGGTGGCCATGCGTGGTGGTACGTGGTGGTGCGTGGTGGTCATGCGTGGTGGTGCGTGGTGGTGCGTGGATGGTGCGTGGTGGTGCACACGTGGTGGTGGTACGTGGTGGTGCGTGGTGGTCATCTCGCCGTTGTCGATCTCGCCCCCGCAGCCACCGTCGCTTCGCCGTCCCCCCAACCGCCGTCGTCCCACCGTGGTCTGACCCCCCATCCACCGCTGTCTCGCCCCCCAGCCTCCGTCTTCTCACCGTCTTCTCACCCCCCAGCCATTGTCGTCTCACCCCCCCGCCGCCGTCGTCTCGCCGTCGTCTCACCCATCAGCCGCCCTCGTCTCATCGTCGTCTCAACCGCCAGCCACCGTCCGTCTCACCTGCGTGTCACCCCCCCAGCCGCCCTCGTCTCACCCCCCAGCCACCGTCGTCTCGCCGTCGTCTCACCCCCCCGGTCACCCGCCCTCCCCCCCCAGCCGCCGTCGTCTTACCGTCGTCTCACCCTCCGAAAGCGCACAGGAAAGCATACGGTTTCCCCAGATCTTTCGGGATTGATTTTCAGGCCCAATGGGTTTTCTCTGCAGCCAACTCTCCGAAAGCGAATTCCGACAACAAAAAAGCAGGAGATTCCCCCAGATCATCTGGGCTCGTTTTTCCAGGCCCGATGAGATTTCGTTGCCGCCGATTCTCCAAAAGCGAATTTCGAGCATATGAACGCGTGAAATTCCCCCAAATCCGTCGGGCTTAATTTTCAGGCCCGATGGATTTTCGCTGCCGCCGATTCCCCGAAAGTGAAATCCGAGCACCGGAATGTATGATAACCCAAAGATCCTTCGGGCTTGATTTCCAGGCCCGATGGGTTTTCGCTGCTTCCCACCCTCCGAGAGCGAATTCTGAGTACAGGAAAGCATGAGATTCCCCCAAATCCGTCGGGCTTAATTTTCAGGCCCGATGGATTTCGCTGCCGCCGATTCCCCGAAAGTGAAATCCGAGCACAGGAATGCATGAGAACCCAAAGATCCTTCGGGCTTGATTTCCAGGCCCGATGGGTTTTCGCTGCTGCCGACCCTCCGAGAGCGAATTCTGAGTACAGGAAAGCATGAGATTCCCCCAAATCCGTCGGGCTTAATTTTCAGGCCCGATGGATTTTCGCTGCCGCCGATTCCCCGAAAGTGAAATCCGAACACAGGAATGCATGAGAACCCAAAGATCCTTCGGGCTTGATTTCCAGGCCCGATGGGTTTTCGCTGCTGCCGACCCTCCGAGAGCGAATTCTGAGTACAGGAAAGCATGAGATTCCCCCAAATCCGTCGGGCTTAATTTTCAGGCCCGATGGATTTTCGCTGCCGCCGATTCCCCGAAAGTGAAATCCGAGCACAGGAATGCATGAGAACCCAAAGATCCTTCGGGCTTGATTTCCAGGCCCGATGGGTTATCGCTGCTGCCGACCCTCCGAGAGCGAATTCTGAGTACAGGAAAGAATGAGATTCCCCCAAATCCTTCGTCGCCCCACGCAGCCACCGTCGTCTCACCGTCGTCTCACCCCCAGCCAAGGTCGTCACCCCCTCCCAGCCACCGTCGCGTCACCGTCGTTTCACCCCGCCATTGTGACGTCACGAAGCGTGTTACCCACCAAAAGACCTGACCAAAAAAGCTCGCAGGCAGAAAAAAACACAACCCCCCAGAGACATCCGACCCTGTGGCCTATGGTCAAGGCCCTTAAGGCCTAAGGTCAGTCATCGCGGGGCGCGCAGGGAAACTGGGGGTCTCTGTGTCTCTCTCTGTCTCTCTCTTGTTCTTCTCTTGAAGGAAGCCGCAAAACGTGTAGGTCATCCCGGCCTTGTAAGACCGCGCCCGCCTTTTTTGTTTGCTGTGCGTTGTTTGTTTTCGGTTGCAGTCGTCCCCCCCAGCGACCCGGCCCGCGACCCCCCCCTAATAGGGGGCGCATCCGAATACTTCAGTTCCATGTAGGTTATATCTCCAGGCTGGCCCGCCGGGCTACTGATCTCGCGTGTTCGCGGCGCTCGCTGGTGGCATGTCCGCGCTCGCCCCCCTCAGCTCTCCCCTTTCCGAACGTTGGCACGCGCCGCAGGCGCGGCAGCGGATTCTCTGCCGCTGGTGCGCGCAGAAGGTTTCGGACTGCCCCGTGTGCCGACAGACGCTCGTGGACGTCATCCGAACCTACAAGGCGTGAGGCCTGCCCGGCCGCTGCGGGGATGGCCGACCGTCGACGCGGCGACGAGACGCGGGCCCGTCTGTGGCGTCGCTGGCCTCCAGCTCGTCCTCCTCCCGTCCTCCTCCTCCTCCTCCTCCTCCTCCTCCTCCTCCTCCTCCTTCTCCTCCTCCTCCTCCTCCTCCTCCTCCTCCTCTTCGTCCTCATCCTCCACTGCTCCTCCTTACCAACAGCCTTTCCAGGATAGCCTAGGACTCCAGAGTTTGGCAGCCAGCCGGCAGAGCGCTGCGATCGGATCCGTGGCCCCAGTTGGGTTCACTCAAGGCCCATCGAGGGATGCCTTCTGCTGATAACGAAGCTGATCGTGGGCAGATTTGGGGGAACTCCCTCGCCGACCGCTCCGCTGGGCTTGGCTCGAGAGCTCCTGGGCCCCCGAGAAGCACGAAGCACGATCGATCTCCACCCGCAAGCTTCTGAACAGTTCAGCTGAGAACCGTGCAGTCTGCACAGCTGCAGTTCTAAGCGAGTTGCCATCCCACAAAGACTCAGAAGGTAAACCCCTCAAGCCTCGCCGCCCCCATGTCCCCAGCCCTGTGGCCCCTCTGCCTATCTGCCAGCTTGGGACGGCACGGCCTACAGGTGCAGGACATGCTTGCCCGCATGCGTGAAGCAAGCATTGTCATCAGTATCATCCTTACCTACTCCTGCTCGTTCCCTGGTCCTCCCTTGTTGCCCTCCTCCTTCTCCTCACCGCCATCATCACCATCATCGTGCTCATCAGCACTCCTCAGTCTTCACTCCGCACTCCCTAGTCCTCCTCGTTCACACCCCTCGTCCCCGCTCCCCACTCCTCTGCCTCATCTAGACACCTATCCAGTGCTCGCCACTATTACCGCACATCGTTTTCCTCACGTCTCCCGATCCGCCTTCTCAACATCATCAGCTCCACGTCTTCACTCTCATCGTCACCGCACAATCCCTTCTCCTCAGTACGCATCACCACCACTCATCATTCATCCTGCCTCTTTGTACTAACCATCCTTACACGCCGGTCGTTGAAAGTAGGTATTTTCGGAGTCCCAGATTCCAATCTACTTTCGGCGCCTTCCTACTTCAAGAGTCAAGTGGTTTTCCCTCATCCCTCCTCTTCAGGAGGCGGGCGGAAACCCAATATATTTCCAACGCCTTCCTACTTCCTGTTTATACCTACTTCTTCCGACCGATGGGTACTCTTGCCTCATCGTTCGCCAGCTGCTGCTCCTCGTCCTCCTCCTCCTCGAGCTCTTCACTCGTCGCCATCTCCTCGTCCCAGTCCTCAGTCGCGCTCTATCTCTTCACTTCTCACCCCTTACCCCTCCTCACCTCTCGTCATCGTCCTCATCCTCAACCTCATCATCAATCCCAGTATTCATCCTGCCCCTGCACCTCCTCACTTGTCCTTTTCACCACTCTGCACTCCTCATTCCCCTCCCCACTCCCCATTCATCACCACCCCTCCCCCTCCTTCTCACAGCCACGCCTCCACATCCTGTTCATGACTCTCACCTATTCTTCTCACTCAGTGCCATCATTATCCTCATTACTTCTGCTCGCTCCTCCTCCTCCTTGTCATCCTTTTCTTCTCCTCCTCATCCTCCTCCTCCTCACTCCTCACTCCTCACTCCTCACTCCTAACTCCTCACTCCTCACTCCTCACTCCTCACTCCCGCTCCTCCTTCTCCTCCTCCTCCTCCTCCTCCTCCTCCTACTCCCTTCTCCTCCTCCTTCTCCTCCTTCTCCTCCTCTCATCCTCCTTACTCCTCGCCAGCGTTGTTTCCGCGAAAGCTCTCCAGCAGTCCCATCGTTTTGCTCCATAGTTACCCCGTCCTAGAGTGGTACATCATGGTGGTGCACCAGGCCTCTGGTCAAGTTCTTCACGTCTCGTCACTCCTTCTGCTCCTCACTCTTCCTCCCCATTCCTTACTAATCCGCCTCCTACCCCCTTCGGGGCACAAGCTCCGAAGTTACATGCGCGCTGCTTCGGAAGCGCTGCATAAGTCGCACTGAGGCCAGTTGGAAACTGGAGAGTGACCCGGTGCGAGTGGACAATTGGCCAGTGACCCCTTCTATGTCCCTCCTACTCCTCCTCCTCCTCCCTCCTCCCTCCTCCTCCTCATCCTCTTCCTCTTCTTCCTCCTCCTCCTCCTCCTCCTCACTCCTCCTCCTCTTCTTCGTCTTCTTCTTCCTCCTCCTCCTCCTCCTCCTGTCGCGACGCTCCTTGCTGCGCAGCACCTGCACGGAGGGAGGGCGGAAGATGAGGAGGAGGACGAGGAGAAGGAGGGGAAGAGGGAATGGGAGGAGGAGGAGGAGGAGGAGGAGGAGGAGGAGGAGGAGGGGCCGCTGAGGGAGGGACGAAGAAGAAGAAGAAGAAACGGGTGGAGGATGGAGGTCCCAACGGACCGAAGTCGCCCTCCCTCCCTCCCGTCGTCCCCTCGTCGATCCCCCCATACCTCTATCCCTCCATCCATCCGTCCCTCCCCCCCTCCATCCCTCATCCGTCCACACGTCCATCCTTCCATCCATCCACGCGTCCATCCCTCCATCCCTCCATCCCTCCATCCGTCCACACATCCATCCCTCCATGCAAACATCCCTTCATCCCTCCATCCCGCCATCCCACCATCCGTTCATCCCTCCATCCCTCCATCTCTCCATCCCTCCATCCTTGCGTGCCTCGATGTCTCCATCCCCCCATCTCTCCACCCTTCTTCCCTCCTTTACTCCATCCGTTTGGATCCCACACAGGGTCTCCTTTTCGGGCAGTCTTGGGGGCCCCCAGGGCCGTGTTGTAGCCCTTTTAGGGGCCTGTCAGGCCGTCTGGAGCCCTCTTCGGGGCCTCTTCTGCTGTCTTGGGCCGATATTGGGAGCCTCTTGGGCCGTCTCGGGGCCCTCTTGGGCCATCTTGGGGCCGTCTTCGGGGGGCTCTTTGGCCGACTTAAGAGGTTCATATGCCGTCTAGGGGCCTCCATGGGCCGTCTTGGAACCATGTTTGGGGGCCTCTTCAGGCGTCGTGGGGCGATCTTCAGGGCCTTCTGAGCCGTCTTAGAGCGTCGGGAAGCCTTGGAGGGGAAAGCGCGGCGATCTTTGAAACACTGCAGGAACATCGAGGAGTTTTGCTTTTTGGAGCTCCCTTGCGGCCTCAATGAGGCCACAAGGGAGGTTTGGGTCAGCTCGACAAGCTGGCCCAAGCCTCAGCAGGACCCACGACGGCCTTCAGCGGACGCTACAAGATGGCCCTGACGACAGCCCCAGGGGAGCTGGCGGACCTGGCGGGAACAGCGGGCCCCGCGGGCCCGGGGGGCCCAGGGGACCCGGCGGGCCCGGCGGCCACACAGAAGATTATGGTGATGATTATGTTGATGGTGATGATTTTGGTGATGATGATGCTGATGATGCTGATGATGATGTTGATGATGATGATGATGATGATGCTGATGATGCTGCTGATGATGATCAGTATGATGAATATGATGAGGTGATGCTGATGATGATGCTGATGATGCTGATGAATAGTATGATGAGTATGATTATGGTGATGGTGATGCTGACGCCGTTGATCATGCTGGTGATCATAATGGCCATGATGATGATATTGATGATGATGCTGATGCTGATTAGGATGATGACGATGATGATGATGATGGTGGTGGTGGTGATGATGATGATGCTGCTGATGATGATGATGCTGATGGTGGTGATGGTGATGGTGATGGTGGTGTCGATGGTGATGGTGCTAATGAAGATGTTGTTGATGGTGATGCTGATGGTGATGGTGATACTGATGATGATGGTCATTGTGATTGTGATGATGCTGATGCTGATGATGATGAGGAGGAGGAGAAGGAGGAGGAGGAGGACAAGGATGAGGAAACTGAGGAGGAGGAGGAGGAAGAGGAGGGGGAGGAAGAGGAGGAGGAGGAGGATAAGGAGAAGGAGGAGGAGGAGGAGGAGGAGAAGGAGGAAGAGGGACATGTAATGCGAGGAAGTTCCAAGCGAGAGCCGCACTTTGAAAGCGAGCCAGCATCCATGCTTACAAGCAGCGCGGAAAC
>CAUYUJ010012658.1:82500-112500 GCA_963575745.1 Prorocentrum cordatum | reverse complement strand
AAGTGTGGGGGGGAAGACAGAGACACAGAAAATATGGGAAACTATGGGGAATCTGTTTATTTGTGTGTATTTATTTGTGTGTCCTGGGGCCCCTTCAATGGAGACTTCAGCCTCGGGTCCCAGGTCGGATCGCCGCAGCCTCGCGAATCGGGCGTCGCCTGCAGGACTTGGGGCTCGCCTGGGGGCCCTCTTGATGGGCCGTCGAGGCCCTCCCTGGCCGACCCAGGACGCCATCGATCAAAACGGAAGGGGGTCGTGAGTTCGCGCGATGCCCCGTCAGCGCGCGAAAATTCGCATCTTCTCGGGGTTCTCTGGAGGCGCTCATGGAACAAGGCCGCCCTCGAGGGCGCGATGTTGTTCGCGCTTCGCGGTTCGGCTCCGATTCCTCCTCATTCTCCTCTTCTCCCCTGGGGGGCGGTGCGAGAGCGCGAAATTATTTCGGGAGCGAAAAGGCGAGAGTGCCAACATCATGATAAAACAAGTTTGGTTTGAATGATTTGGGCCGCTCGGGGGTGGTATCGGGAGGCTTCGTGCCCACGTGGACCCGGCTTGTGGCGGTATCGAGGCCTCTCGGAGACGTGTCAGAGGCCGTCTTGAGTTATCTTGGGTTACCCTGTGCCATCTTGGGCTCTTCTCAAGGCCATCTTACAGCCATCTTGGACCTTATCACCACGCGCGAAGCCTTGGTCCCAACCCACGGAGGAGGAGGAGGAGGAGGAGGAGGAGGAGGAGGAGGAGGAGGCGGCGGCGGCGGCGGCGGCGGCGGCGGCGATCATCACATGGTCAGGTGCAGAGCAAGGCAGAGCAGCGGCGACCGATTGGGGACGGTGTAGGGTCCCTATGCCTCCACCGTTGGTAAACAAGCGCCATCCCTCGTGGCTGGAGCAGGCGGATGACAATCAGCAAATTGGCACGACACACACGGTACCCGAAAGGCAGGAGTCAACTTCGCGCGCGGGCGGCAGCCCAGAAGCAAAACTTACTTGAGCGCTGGCGGCCGACCAGAGGCAAAACTTCACATGCTGTCTCGAAGGTGCTATCTCCTCCATTCTGCTACACATGTACATAAATCACGGCATTAGTGATCAATGCATGCTACCCTCTGCGCGTTCTTCGTCTCTCCTGGACGTGTGGCTCCGGAGGTTCCCACGTGCCCCTAAACCTCACCCGTCCTCGTTCAAGCACAGTCTGACCAATGACAGCATTCCCGATAACACTGCTACTTGTTTCTCACTCTTCCACTCCTCTCCTCGCTCGCTTGCGATGCCTGGCGCTGCGAAGAAGCTTTTCCACGCTGCCTTGCACCTTCCTCTCCTGCGCCGTCCTGGGCGGGGGTCCTGGCTTGGACTCGCTGCCCAGCTTCACGGACAGAGCCGTGATGATGCCGTTGAGCGGTGCCATGAAGTTGCCTCCGCCAAGGGTCGTCCACGCATCGACGAAGTACGTGTGAGACCCTTGCGATCCTTCTGGGGCGCGTCCTTCTCCGCCCGGGCGGCCTTCACCTTCCAGTGCTTGAGGTATTCTGCTGCCGTCGTCATCGGTACCGTTCGGATAGTCGTCACGAAGTCGGTGAGTGCCTTCATCTCCTTCTGGACGTCCGCTTGTTGCAGGAGCCAAGCGTTGGCGATCAGCGCCTCGGGCATTGTCATACACAGGATGGTGCCTGGGCGCCCTTGTCCGTGATCCGCTGGCTTTGCTATGATCACGTCGCCGTACTGCTAGATCGTCGTCATCGCCACCGCGTTCAGGTCGTGTTCCTGGGCCAGAAGCTGCGTCGACAGTAGACATCTTTCCAGCGCTCTGGTGCGCTGCGCTGTGTTGAGCTCGAGCTTCCTCATTTCCGAAGCCGTCTCGCCATCTGACTCGGCGGTGTCCAGTGGTGCAGAGGCTGTTGCACTGCCCTGTCGCCTCGTGTTGTGGGCGCGTTCGCCGTTGGAGCCACCACCGAAGGAGATCTTGAGAGAGGCTGTCGCCAGCCTCTTCTTGGCCTCCGCGAGCTTGTTCTGATCGACTGGCATCGCCCACTGCGCCATCGGTCGACAAGACAAAAAGGGCTGTGCTCGGTAGTTCCACGTGTGAGCGGATGTGCCTCTGAAGTTGCTCGAGCGAAGTGTGTTCCAGACCACAAGCAGGGCACGCCCACGATAGAGGCTGTACCATCTCATGGTGCACAGGGCTGCGGTCAAAATGGCATGCATGATTTAGGAATAACCGACGCACTTGCTGCTGTGAAATGGCCTTCGTGGCGGGCACGCTCATGCAGCAAGGACATTGAATCGTATTGACAAGGAGCTGGCTCAACGCTCGATGTCCGTGGCGACCTTCTCTCGTAAAACGCACGTGTGTATACCACGCTGTTTGGGAATCGAACGAGAGCCCGCATACTGCCCCAGTGCTGGTAGTTTCCCTACATACCCATCTTGCCGCAGGGGGGGGTGGTCAGGTCTATGTTCATGTTCTTGTTGTGCATGCCTACTGTAGTTTCATTCATTACTTTCCCCTTCTCATCAATGACCCCCTTCCCGAACACATTGGCGATGTTTAGCCATGTTAAGCTTCTTGGGTGTCTCACTGAATTGCGGGATGAACACCTTTAATGTTTTGCTTTGCATCTCTTCGATGAGTTATTTACTTTTCTTGAGGTGGACGATTGTGTCAATATCATTAACCGCCTGCAGGGCCCATGGGTTGCCAAGCAACTTACCGTCGGGTCCGCGATGACGTTGCCAATCAGTTATCGTCGGTTTCGGTTCGCCTGGAAGCTGACCAAGAATTGCTGCCGTAAGCTGCTGGTTATCTCGTCGATGACCAGTTACTTGCTGAAGCCACGTTAGACGTCGTATTCGTAGTTCTCGTTGTGATGGGACCATACCTAGATGCTTCCATACCTGCCGAGACTGCAAAGCTGTGTATTTTGTTTGACCATCCTGTTGAGCCTGTTTTAACCCTCAGTGGCAATTAAGACCCACCCCCCTCTCCTGCGAAAGTGTAACGCTCCAGCACCTTGGAAGCGTTACCCTGGCACCTCGCAACCTGCTTTGAACGCAGACGAGTCTGCCCGCCGAAACCAGCAAACCGCCGTGTGGTTCTGAAACAAGCGCCTCGCCTGAGACATCCTCAGAAACTGCTCTGAACGCAGACGAGCCTGCTGTGGGGGAGTCCTATGGGGGAGTCCTATGGGAATAGGAATATTTAGGAATCCTACATATTCACATCGGGATACCGCCCGATCCAAGCCGCGGGAATTATTTATTTCCCTTTCTTTTGCGCGGTACTGAAGATATCGTTCCGCGAAAACCGCCTCCAATAATTATTTGATTATGTACGGTGCGGTGCTAATGATAACCCTGGGGGGGGGGGTCTTAATTGCTTACTGAGGTTAGTGTAGCGGCCCCTTTTAGAAGACAACCCGTCAATCATGTCTTAGTCACTCATCATTGGTATGAACGCTTCCATGCCGCTCAAGGCAGCCACCTGGACCCGCGCCTGGAACACGATGAACACGATCTTCTTAGGAACCCGAGATTTAAACCAAACATTGCCCATGGAATACCACGCTTTGTGCATATGCGTCTTTATGACAAGCCTCTGCTGAGGTGTTGTAGAACTGTGATGGTATTGCACGCCTAGATAAAAAATGCATGTTGACAAACATGGCCGGGTTGATCTCGCGCATACCGTGTGGATGTGAATCGGTGAGATTGCATATGTGATCCAGCTCCAATACATCGGGGAACAATCATTTGCTTGGAGGGAGAGGGTAGGGAGGAGGTAGGAGGAGGAGGAGGAGGAGGAGGAGGAGGAGGAGGAGAAGGAGAACGCGGCAGGAGGAGCAGCAAAGCGTCATCGTCGTCGTCGCCGAGACAGCCTCCAGGTCAGCCTAAGATGACCGCAAGACTCCCAAGAGGGCCACCGAGAGGCCTAATCAATCAATGATGTTTGACTTCTCGCTTCTATTCTCCCGAAGGGCTCTTAAGGCCTCAAGACGGCCTGAAGTCGGCCTCAAGAGGGCCCTAAGAGAGCCCCAAGACGGGCCCAGGAAGGGCGCAAGACATCCAATAGGCCCCAGGCCCCAAAGAGGGCCTTAAGAGCGTCCCAAGCCCGTCCAAGTCTTTGCCGTAGCCATTTTGGCTCAAGCCAGTGCGGTTCCAATGGGCATCTCATGACAAGCTCTCCACCTTCCACCTTGCGTGCGCCCAGCGCCGTCATGATAATGATTCCAGATTCGATATCCAAGCACCCTTACAAATGCACGGCATGTTGCTGCTGTACCTGGACCAGCGCCCTCATACTGCCTCTGGTTATTGGCGTCGCCGTTGATGCATCGTATTGGGCTTCAGTTCCTGTTCCTCGCTTGGTGTTCGACGCGATCCCTCCAGACGAGGCGGCCATTGAATACCTCGAGCCCGCGTCGGAGCAGGAGCTGCTGGACCTGCTCACAGACGCAGCCAGCAGGGGCACGAACGTGCGGACGATCGGTGGAGGGTGGTCTTGGAACCCGGGCGCGTACCCGGCGCAGGGCGGGATCGTGGTGGCCTTGCGGGGAGAGCTGAGCCGCATTCACGGCGTGAGCTGCTCCAGCGCGGAGTTCGGCTGCGAGGTCACGGCCGGCGGTGGCGCGTGGATCAAGGACATTGTGCCACTGATCGTGTCAGAGGGGTGGCAAAGTCCAGCCAAAGGTAAATGTCTCAACGAAGACGTTTCTCAGACCGTCGGGGGCGTGATCGCAACCAACGTTCACGATTCCTTTGCACCAACCTTCGCGGACAAAGTCACCAGCTTGCGAATTGCCCACTTCACCTCCAATGGTACAGCGATTGCTACCACATACAACCAGTCTCACAGGCACTTCGGCTTTACTTTTGGCACTGTCGGGCGTACAGGAATTGTGATCAGTGCCACCCTGCAGTTGGAACCTTTGCAGGCGTACTCGTGGATGGGCCAATCCAGCGACGAACAGCAATTGTCGGCATTATTTTCTTCCCAGATGAGTCCGTTGAGCGAATGCCCTACCGAGTATATAACGATGTCATCGTGGCCGAACCCTGCATCTTCTATTTCGAAAAGGTGTGCACAGCCAAACGATACTGTTAGCCAAGTTTTGCACCTTGATCCTGCCCCGTCAGAGACTGGTTTCATGCGAAATGCAATCGAGGGGCTGGTCAGTTGGGACCGCGTCTTGCTCGGAGAAGTAATTCTTTCGACATTCATTGCAGCTGCAGCATCTGCATCCAGTTACAAACAGGGGAACTGGCACAACAGTCATTCGAACCTGCTGTTTGAGCAGCACATCGAGATGGAGATCTTTGTGCCTTTTGATGATGCCGCCAGGGCCTTGGTTGCTTTGCAGACCGTCCTTCAGCGCGATGTGCGATGGTCAAATGCTTTTGTGGCGCTTCGGCAGGTTCCGGAGGCAGCGGCGCCGTTGGTACCCTCGGCAGGAGCTGATGCCCTGGCGATAAATATCGATTTTTTTTTTGACCGCGATTGGGACGAGTTCGCGAAATTGCAAAGGCGGATCTTGGAGGAGTGGCGAGGCTTGACGCCGAGCTTGGGCTTTGTGCGACTGCACCCGGGGAAGTTTATTGCGCCAGGAGAGACGATGGAGGCTGGAGGATTCCGGGACACGTCCATTGGAGATTTCTATGCGTTGGTCGGCGAAGTTGACCCAAACGGCGTCTTTCGCACGCCTTTGTGCGCGCGCGACGGCATGGTTTTCGTGTATTCTTCACGAACGCCTTTCACAGTATCTGCAGTCACTTACATTGCTTGGATGTCTTGTCTGTCGGCTATTGTAGTGTCCTTTTTTCTTATTGTCTTGTGCGGTTTGAAGTGCTACAGGCGAGTCTCTTCGAAGAGTAACACGACGAGTGCCACAATCATGTGACTTTCGAGTGCCCACCGAATCTTCAGTGACACTGGGACTGGCCAGCGCACTTTGAGAGACGATGCGGCTGCGAGTGCACTCTGGCGAAAGCACTCAGGTCAGACGATGGGGCTGAGATCACGCTCTTGCGAGTGAAATCTGATGAGACGATGAGGCTTCGAGTGCACCGAGTGAATACACGGGCTGAGAGTGCACTCTGATGTCGATGGAGTTGCGAGTGCGTTCTGGTGAGTGTACCAACCAAGTGCAGGGGCCGATCGTCGTTGTCGCAGGGAGTTTCACGAGAGGAGAAGGAACGAGCACGAAGAGGGAGGCGAAGATGAGGACGAAAAGGAGGGAGTAGGAAGAGGAGGCGGATGATGATGATGATGATGATGATGATGATGATGATGATGATGATGATGACGATGATGATGATGATGATGATGATGATGATGATGATGATGGTGATGCTGATGCTGATGCTGATGCTGATGCTATGCTGCTGCTGATGATGATGATGGTGATGGTGGTGATGGTGTTGGTGATGGTGATGATGGTGATGATGATGAAGAGGATGACGACGATGTGATGATGATGATAATAATGATGATGATGATGATGATGATGATGTTGATGTTGATGATGATGATGATGTCGGTGATGAATATGATGACGACGATGACGATGTCGATGCTGCTGCTGCTGATTATGATGATGCTGATTAGGATGATGATGATGATGATGACTATGATGGTGGTGATAATGATACTGATGATGCTGATACTAATAATGAGAATTGTAATCATGATGATGAGGACGATGACAATGACGATGATGATGAGGAGGATGATAATTAGGATGCTGCTGATGATGACGATTACGATGACGATGATGATGATGATGATGATGATGATGCTGCTGATGATGATGCTGATGATGATGTAGATGATGATGATATTGTTGGTGATGATGGTCATATTGGTGACGATGATGAGGAGGAGGATGGGGAGGGTGTTGCTGATGATGACGACGACGATGACGATGATTACCAGGATGAGGATGAGGATGAGGAGAGAGGCGGATGAGGAGGAGGAGGAGGGTGATGATGATGATGGTGGTGGTGATGGTGATGATGATGATGATGATGATGCTGATGCTGATGCTGATGCTGATGCTGATGCTGATGATGATGATGATGATGATGATGATGATGATGATGATGATGAGGAGGAGGAGGAGGAGGAGGAGGAAGAAAATGATGAGGATGAGGATGAGGATGAGGATGAGGATTCTGATGATGACGAGGACGAGGACGAGGAGGGGAAAGAAAAGGAGGATGAGGAGCAGGGATGGGAAGGAGGAGGACGGAGGAAAAGGGAGGAGGGAGGAGGGATGAGAGGAGGTTGTGGAGGAGGAAGAGGAGGAGAAGGACGAGGACCATGGCAAACTCAAGACTCATCAACGATGTTGGAATACACCGTCCCGCCAAGCTCCTTTTTCATAGGCCCCTAGAAGTCTGAAAATCTTAAAGCGTGCCAAAACACCATTCTCAGGATTTCAACGCCACGGGTTAATCTGACTGTTACGTCTTGGCGATCTTGAATCGCGCCAGCACGCTATTCCTGGGACTTCAACGCCGCGAATCAACGTAACTGTTGTGCCTCGACAGCCCTGAATCGTTCCAATACGCCATTTCTGGTACGCTAGCCCGGGGAATCCGTGAAACGCTTGTACATGTTTAAGACGAATGCGCGCGGCGCTAAGGCGAGAGCCACATGTTCGAAACCAACCGCCCTCAATCCGTCAAACTCTTGCAACTGTTTAAAGCGAATGCGTGCGGCGCAAATGCGAGAGCCACATTTTGAAAACGATCCGCTGTCATTCCGTCAAGCTGTTGCAAATGTGTTGAAATAGTTTGCGCGGCGCCATGGCGAGAGCCACATTTTGAAAACGGCCCGCCCTCATTCCGTGAAGGCCTTGCTATTTGTTCAAACGGATGTGCACGGCGCTAATGCGAGGGCCACATTTTGAGAGCCACCCGCCCTCCATCTGTGAAGCTGTTGCCAGTTTTTAAGCTTCAAGCTCATCGATGGCAAGGAAGTCTCAGGCGAAACGCCCGGCCCGTCCTTCGGCATGGCCTCGTGGTGCGACGGGGAGGATTTGTTTGTAAGGAAAAAGGGGTGGAGGAGAAGGAGGAGCAGGAGGAGCAGGAGGAGGAGTAGGAGGAGTAGGAGGAGGAGGAGGAGGAAGTGGCGGATTCGGAGGAGGAGGAGAACCAGAGTGAACCAAAAATGCACACACACACACACGCACTCCTGTCCCAAGTCCCCTCGCACGACCCTGAAATCCTTCCCGCTCGCTACGAGAAGCACCCCCCTGAAGAGCCAGCAACGTTGGGCCTGCCATTTTGGCGAGGACGCCGTTTCGAAAAGACACTGCCTCGCATTCTGGCGGCGCGTGGTCAGGAACGCCCGACGCAACGATGATACAGGACGCGGTGTCTGGCGACCCCCCACCCTTCCGAAGCAGGGCCGCCCCCCATCCGTGCAGCGGCTGCGCAGGTTTTTGCGTCTGTGGTCACGAATGTCCTCGGCATCGCTCGGACGTGTGCATCTTGCCTTCGGCGAGGACCATCGATGAGCATCCTTGATCATTTGGCGAAAGAGCCCCACGCACGGAACCCAAAAAAAGACAGGGAATGGACGTCCGAGCGATGGCGAGATTTCTGGGAGATCTTCAGCGACAACTCCAGTTTGACACAGATCCACCACGGATCCATGCAGCGCCGCATGCGTTGAAGGTCTGGGTCTGTAAGTCGCCCGGCGGTAATTCGTCGTCGGGAACAGTAGCCCTCTATCCTTTTGCACGTTGCATTCTAGAACGAATGCGCGCGGCGCTGAGGCGGGAGCCGCATGTTGAAAACGACCGGTGCTCAGTCGTTAGAACTGTCGCAGGCATTGGAGACGAATGCTCGCGGCGCTATGTGATCGCCCCCCTTTGAAAAAGGAACCGCCCTCCATCTGTGAAGCCAGCGCATGCGTTGACAAGCCGTGTGCGCTTCGTAAAGGCGAGAGCATCATTTTGAAAACCACATCTGTCCATGCTTGAAATGCTTTTAGGACGAATGCCCGTGGCGCTAATACGAGAGCCACGCTTTGAACACGCCCCCTTCAGTTCGCGTGAAATTCTCGCACATGTTTCAGACGAGTGTGCGCGGCACTACGGTGAGAACACGATTTTGAAAGCTACTCCCTTTCCATCCTTGGCGCTGCTGCTGCAGAGTCCTAAGACGAATGCGCGCGGCGCTAGGGCGAGAGCTCCATTTTCAAAACGGCATATGCTCCATCCGTGGAACTGCTGCAAACTTGAAAGAACCGAATACGCGCGGCGCCAACGCGATGGCCACATGTTGAAGCATAATCGCCCTGAACTCGTTAAACTGCTGCAAACTTTAAGATGAATGCTTGTGGCGTCAAGGCGAGAGCCCCATGTTGAAAAATGCTCCATCCGTGAAGCTGCTGCAAGCTTTTGAATCTAATGTGCGCGTCGGCGAGAGCCGCATTTTGAAAACCCACCTCCCGTCCTGAGCTGTGAACAGGTGCAACACGCCTGGCCCCCTTTACCGACACGTTTGAGATTGCGACCAGGAGGTGTTATCTATAAAGGGGAAAGGATGGAGGAGGAGGGGCGAGGAGGAGGAAGAGGGGGAGCAGGAGGGCGAGGAGGAGGAGGACAGGGCCAGGAGGAGGAGTTAGGAGGAGCTGACGGCGACAGCAGGCTCAGCAGCAGGCGCGTCAGAGGGAACCAGCAGGAGCGCAGAAGCAGCCGCGGCACGTGCCGCCCGCCACGCGGCCTCCCAGCCGCCAGGGGGGCCTGGGCTCCCCTGCGCGCCGCGCGGCGTGGGTGCGCATCGCATGGGCGCGCTGCCGGCGCCTCGGGCCGGCACGGCAGGAGCTCCCCGAGCGTCGGCGACGGCTGACGATGCTTGCGATAGAGGAGCTGGAGAAGGAGAAGCAGGAGGAGTGAGGAGGAGGAGGAGGAGGAGGAGGAGGAGGAGGGGGAGGAGGAGGAAGAGGAGGACGAGGAGGAGGAGAAGGAGGAGGAGGGTCAGTGCAAACCCAAGACTCAAACGATATTGAAGTACACCCTCCCTCCAAGATCCTTCTTTACAGGCCCCATAAGAAGAGGTCATTTCCACTGAAGGAATTGCACCGTTGGGGGACAACCGTGTGAACAGCTTTCAGCGCACCAAGACACCGTTCTCAGGACTTCAAGGCCACGAGCGACCCTGACTGTTACGTCTTGGCGATCCTGGATCGCGCCAGAACGCCATTCCTGGGACTTCAGCACCGCGAATCGACGTAACTGTTGCGCCCTGACAGTCCAGAATCGCTCGAACACACTGTTTGTTTCTGGTGCGTTAACCACGAGAACCAGCGTAACACTTGCCAACGTTCAAAGCATATACGCGCGGCGCTGAGGCGCGAGGCACAGTTTGGAAAGGAACCGCTCTCATCTGCGAAACTCTTGCAACTGTTCAAAACTAATTTGCGCGGCGCAAATGCGAGAACCACTATTTGAAAACCACCCGCCCTGAATCCGTGAAACTCTTGCAAGCTACCGGAGAAAAGCCCCAACCATAATCGTTTTAGGGCTATGGGGCTATAGGGCTATAGGGCTGTAGGGCTGTAGGGCTATCGGGCTATTACGGCGTTTAGGGCTATATGGTTACAGGGCTATAAGGCTATATGGTTATAGGGCTACAAGGCTATTGGGCTATATGGCTACAAGGCTATTGGGCTATAGGGCTACAAGGCCATTAGGGCTATAGGGCTATTGGGCTATAGGGCTACAGGACTATAACGTTGTAAGGCTACAGGGCTATAGGGCACCTGGGCACCCGCGGGTGCCCAGGTACCTGGACGTGCCGCCGAAATCGGCGCCATGCCTCACCTAACCATGTGAATCCGCCAGGACCCCCTACAGAGGCAAGCTCTGATTGGGGAACATGTTTTGAAGCGAATGCGCGCGGCGCTAAGGCGAGCGCCCCATGCTCAGAACCAACCGCCGTGAATGCGTGAAGCTCTTGCAGTCTCTTGAAGAGAATGTGCGCGGCGCAAATGCGAGAACCACATTTTGAAAATCACCCTCCCTCAATCCCCGAAGCTCTTGCATATGCTTTAAAACGAATGCGCGCGGCGCCAAGGTGAGCGCCACATGTTCAAAACCATCTGCCCTCAATCCGTGAAGCTCTGGCAACTTGTTCAAACGAATGTGCGCGGCGCTCAGGCGAGAGCCACATTTTGAAAACGACCCACCATCAATCAGTGAAGCTCTGGCAACTTTCGAACGAAAAACTACCATGCGCGGCGCTAAGGCGAAAACCACATTCTTAAAGCCACCCGCCCTCAATCTCCAAAACTTGCACATGTTCAAAACGAATGTACGCGGCGCTAAGGCGAGAGCTACATTTTGAAAACCACCCGCCCTCCATCTGTGAAGTTCGTTTCGATATTTGAAACATTCCCCAATCAGAGCTTGCCTCTGTAGGGTCCTAGCGGATTCATATGGTTAGGTTAGGTTTGCCGCCAATTGTCGTTGCACGCCCGGGTGCCCGGGTGCCCGGGGGTGCCCAGGTGCCCGGGTGCTTGGGTGCCTGGGTGCCCGCGTGCCTGGGTGCCCGGGTGCCCGGGTGCCCGGGTGCCCAGTTGCCCGTGTGCCTGGGTGCCTGGGTGCCTAGGTGCCCGGGTGCCCAGGTGCCCGGTAGCTCTATATATAGCCCTATAGCCCTATAGCCCTGATAGCCCTGATAGCCCTATAGCCCTATAGCCTTATAGCCCTATAGCCCACCCTATAGCCCAATAGCCCTATAGCCCTATGGCCCTGTAGCCCTATAGCCCCATAGCCTTCTAGCCCTATAGCCTTATAGCCCCATAG
Source organism: Prorocentrum cordatum (assembly GCA_963575745.1). Classification (NCBI taxonomy): domain Eukaryota; class Dinophyceae; order Prorocentrales; family Prorocentraceae; genus Prorocentrum; species Prorocentrum cordatum. The sequence goes on along the minus strand of CAUYUJ010012658.1, from coordinate 100,694 downwards.
CCCTAAAGCCCTTGAAATATTATGATTGTTTTTTCTCCGGTGTCATGTATATATATATATATATATATATATATATATTAGGGTCGTAACTTTGAGGAAGTCTCAGGCGAAACGCCTGGCCCGCCCTTTCGACTGGCCTGGGGGCGCGACAGGGTGGAATTCTGTATACGGTAAAGAAATGGAGGAGGAGGAGGAGGAGGAGGAGGAGGAGGAGGAGGAGGACGAGGAGGAGCAAGCGCAGGAGCAGGAGCAGGAGGAGTAGGAGGAGGAGCAGAAGGGGGAGGAGGAGGGAGAGGAGGAGGAGGAGAGGGGAGAGGAGGAGGGAGGAGGAGGAGGAGGGAGGAGGAGGAGGAGGAGAAGGTGGAGGAGGAGGAGGAGGAGGAGGTGGAGGAGGAGGAGGGGGAGAGGGAGGGAGGAGGGAGGAGGAGGAGGAGGAGGCAGGAGGAGGAAGAGGAGGAGGAGGAGAGGGCTGGATGTGGCTCTGCTCTGCGAACGGGGGGGCGGCGCCTCGCTGCGCGACGTGCGCTCCGCGCGCGCGGGGGGGGGCCTCGCGCGCGGAGTGGCGCAGCTGCGTCGCATTGGCGGGCGTCTGGCTCCTCCTCCTCCTCCTCCTCCTCCTCCTCCTCCTCCTCCTCCTCCTCCTCCTCCTGTTCCTCGTCCGTAGCCATTTTGGCTCAAGGCTTAGAGTTCCCCAGTGGAACAAGCGGATACCGCTAGTCCGCGGCAGTGCCAGAGCGCTTGCGCTCGACAGTCTTTTTCGTTCAGCCAGTACCGCAGGGGCTCTCTGGCGGCCCAACTCGCAGCAAAGACGTCGCCATGGTGCCAGCGCCGTGGACATGGAGTGGTAAGCAGCAGCAGGAGTCCAAGCAAGATTGGATGTGCAAGTTTTGCACGTTTCGTCGTACTGGGGCTCCTCTCATCAGCAATGGGATCAATGAGAAGTGCTACAAGTGCAAGCTGCACAAGGGGGTGGCATTCAAGTGCGTCGTTCCCTCGGACTCTCCCAGCAGGACCAAGCGCAAGGCCGACGGCACCATTTTTGCAGCGGCTGCATCGTATGCCAAGTTGGAGAAGCGCCTGCACCAGCTGGAGGCCGAGAATGCAAAGCTGCGTGGTTCGCCTGACTCGGGCGGAGGCGACGCGGCAGAGGAGCACAATGAGTCGGAAGAGCTACGTGATGAGATCGACGGTCTCAGCAAGCATGTGCAGTGGCTGGAGTCGGTCCGCTCCCCTTGGGCGGAGCTACCTCTCAAGGCTGCTCGCGAGCAGCTGGAGGGAGCTCGTCGCAAGCTGTATGAGAATAAGCCCTTGCCCGCGAAGCTCACGGCCTTGTCGCGCCGAGCTGAGCAGGCCCGCATCCGCTACCAGAAGGCGGAGCAGGACAAAGTGGCAGCGGACCAGAAGCTGCTCAAGGCGCAGGAGGAGGCCAAAGCAGCTGCGCAGGTGGTCCTGGAGCGCCAGAAGGTCTGCCTGCAGCTGGAGGAGGAGGTGCGTGCTCTGGCATCTTCGCAGCCAGCTGATGAGCCAGGTCAGCATCAGGCTATGGACCTCGCGGGCCCTGAGATCAAGTTGGACGAGGCCAAGGTGCTTTCAGCGCTGGGTGCGATGGAGGGCGCCGGGGACGCCAGTAAGCTGGCCCCGAAGCTGGCTGAGGTGCTCAAATCCTGGGCGGCGGAGCTGCTGGAGGAGCCGCCCGACAAGCGAGCCCGCGGGGCAGCAAGCGGAGGTCAACCAGCGGAGCCGCCCCCAGCAGCATGGGACATCGACACGATCGAGGTGGAGCTGCTGCGCAAGGATGTCGGCACCTTGGCTGACGAGGGTGAAGGCGAGGAGGAGCTTCGAGCCAAAGCTCGTCTCTTGGCAGCAGGAGGCTTCAAGCCTAAGCGGCTACACAATCCTAACTATTGAGTGCCCCCTCGTGTCCTCGGATGCGGTCAAAGGGAGCGAAGTGGAAGACAATCGTTTAAGACCAGTAACCTACGGAGGCCTGCAGTTCCCCGACTACAGCTGCCTGGACCTGTGCGAGTATTTGAATGGAGAAGAGGCATCAAACGATGTGGTGCCTCTCTCTGCTGGGCAACTTGCAGGGCAACACTCTGTTCCACCTGGCCCAGGCGTACCACATGAGCCCTTTCCTGCTCATGATTTGGAGTTGCTCGGTCGAAGTTCAACTTACACAGCGCTTAGCAAGCTTCAGGTGGCTGGTGATAAGCAGCCGATGCAATCGTTCGGGGTCAGCACGGAGTTCACGGTGGTATGCTACAACTGCAATTCCTGGGCCACGGCTCAGAGTTTCATGGAGTGGTGCGTGCTGGACCAGTTGCTACAGGCGGACATTTTCGCGTTGCAGGAGCTCCGCCTCGCAGCAGGTGAGCAGATCCGACGCGGTCAAGCTTGGGCTCGTGCTCGAGGCTATCGGCTGGAGGCGTCACCGTGCGCGATCACTGGCAATTCGGCTTTGTCGACGTCCTGTGTGGTAGGGCTGTGCACGCGTGCTCACATTCCTGTTGCAGAGTATTTGCCAGCATGTGCACACCCCAGGAGCAGGCTAAAGTTTCAGCGCGCTGCATTCGGCGATATGCAGATTCTCTTCGTTTCGGTTTATGGAGAGGTGGGAGTGGGCCTAAAGGGCAACGTGGAGCTCCTGGGAGCTCTCATTGAGGCCATAGGGCCTCGTGCCTGCCTTTCTGCATTGCTGGTGGCTGGAACATCGAAGCTGAGTTTTTTGGGACCGACAGTTTTCTTCGGCACGGCTTCCTAAACGTGCTACACGCGGAGGTTGTGCGCGTTGAACAGCCCACGTGTAATGACAGCTGCGTAGACTTTTTCGTGATGAGTGATGTGCTAGTGCCCTTCGTCCGTAGAATATGCCTTCGGCAGGGCACTCCCGTGGGGCCCCACAAAGCGGTTGTCCTCAGAATGTCGTGGGCAGGAAGCCACAATTTCATTTACAGGCGGTTCCAGCCCGAGGCGTTCAGGCCCCCCCCCCCAAAAAAAAAAGATGGAGCCATTCGTTCCAGGAGACACCTCGGGCTGGCCAGGTTTCGAAATGTTTGCTGGGGGGGTCCGTGGGCAGTCTTGCGCGCAGGTGGTTCTCTTCCGCTGAGCTGTATCTGTGCATGTACACGGGGCTGCCCGAGTTTGAAAGGCCCCGTTATTCTGGACGTGCTGCTGGATGCCGTCTGGAAACAGTGCCCTTGTCTCGCGCTTGGGGTAAAAGTGTCTGAAGAAAAGCCAGTGCGTTAACTCAGAAGTGGCTGACGCTTCGCAGAGTGACGATGCAATGGCTCCGCGCGCAAGACCCCACGGCCCCAGATAGGAATGCTGCGATCAGCAGCGCTGTTGCACGTATGGAGGAGGTTGGTGCCGTTTGGACGGGTTCGGGGGAGGAGGAGGCTTTGTCGACGCAGGAGGCTGTGTCACCAAGCTCGCATGCCGCCTTCCTTGCTCGTCTCGAGGATCTCGGCTCTCGTGTTGAGGTGTGTGACTTGCTTCAGCGTCGTGCGCAGCAGCAGACAAGCAAGGATGCGTCGGCGGCGCGACAGTCTTGGAAGGAAGTTTCAGAGCTCGCGTTCCAGAAAGGAGGGAGCCTTGCGCATAAGTATTCTCGGGGCCCTCAGGGCAACTCCCAACCAGTGCTTGCTGACTCGGTGCCCGTCGTGGGCCATGAGGCCTTGAAGGCCATGCTGGGGACTTGGGTCTCGCCCTGGAAGCTTCCGTCCAGGGACCTGGAGCCCCGCCCCCTTCTCCTGGGATGTTTCAGGCGCGACTCCCCTTCCCGAGATTGAGCCGGCAGGGGTGCGAGCAGCACTTGGGTCGTTTAGGCCCAACACTGGTCTAGGCTGGGATTCCTTTCACCCGAGGTGGATTGAAAAGTTGCCTGAGCCTCTCATAGAGGCATTGCTCTTCATTCTACATCGGTGGGAAGCCGAACCAGAGCTCACCGACATATGGCTCACTCTCCTCGTTTTTCTCCCCAAACCACAAGGGGGGGACAGACCCATAGGCCTGATGCCCTTGTTTTCTAGAATATGGTCCAGATTGAGACACAAGCAGGTCTCCAAGTGGGAATCTAAGTTGCCCGATAGGTTTTTTCCTGGGGAGCCTCTAGTGAGACCTCAAGTGACAAGTCCGCCTGGATACACAACACCCTGGCGGCTGTGGCTCCTCAGTTAGGCTTTGTCAGTTTCAGCGCGTTTGTGGACCTCCGCAAGTTTTATAGAATGGTCAGCCACCAGGAGCTGTTGTGTGCTGCCAGGGATATTGATTTCCCCCTGGCTCTTCTGAGGCCCTTGTGCGCCTTGTACAGAGGCCCGAGGAGGGCCGTTTACCAGCAACCGGTTTCGGAGGTCATTAACGCGAACGGGTCCATTATTGCAGGTTGTTCATGCGCAACAGGGTTTCCTAAGTTGATGATGGTCACAACGCTCAGGAGCATAGGGGCTAAGTGTAACCCCATCAGAATCAAGAGCCTGAGTGATGATACCAGCTTACATGTGATAGGAGGGCCCGCTCAGGTTGCAGATCAGGCTATTATTGGTCTAACGATGCTGTCAAGAGGCATGCAGGACCGCAGGCTCCCGATCTTGGGACAAGCGCGGTCTGTTGTGCAGCGATGATGAAGTTTTCCGCAAAGTAAGAGCGAGCGTGTGAGATCTTTGGCCAGAAGATGTGCCTTGCCCTGGACGAGACGCCTTTCATAGAGATCTAGGGGGAGACGCCATTGACGGAAGGATGAGGAGGATCAGCACTTAGGTTTCGAGGATCTCAGAGGCCATGCAGCGAGGCGTGCGTATCAAAGCTCTCCAGGGACTGGGTCGTCAAAAATCAGCTGTGCATCGGGCAGGGGTCCTGGCCAAATCTCTGTGGGGCTCCAGTATCCATGGTGTGGCAAGTTCGAGGATCCAGTCCCTGCGCATGTCTTACTTGAACGTTGGCAAGTGCAAGCCAGGTGCATTTGTGGGTCTTTCACTGCTGACGGCAGAGTGCGGCTGGCAGCAGGACCAATGGTTATTGCGACGGTGGACGCTGTCCACACTTTTGCTGTCGTCATGAATTCACAGGCCGTCGCATGGGCGGTCGTGGACAGGTTGCTCAAAGAAGCGAGGCCGCTGCTACTGGATCCACAGCGCTGGGCCAAGTGCAAAAACCCGATTGCCGCGCTTCTCCTCTCGCTCCACAGGGTTGGGTGGTCTTGGGAGGACGTCCACACCATCAGAGATGACGACGAGCAGCTTTGGGACGTCAGAACCACTCCGCCCGCCCTCCTGGGCTCGATGGTCAAGCACGGGGTTCGGAGGCACATCGATAGGGAAGCTCTCCACAGGCTCGCTGGTGGCGACCCACGAGTCCCTCAAGGCCCTTTATCGTGGATGCCCCTGAACGAGGTCTTACACTCAAAGCGCAGTAAGTTACCGCCGAGGGAAACAAGTGCTCTCAGGGGCCTGTGCTCGGGGGCCCACTGGTGCCAGTACAGGGTCTCGAAGTCCTTCAACGAGGAGCCCGCGGTATGCTTGAGGTGCCAAGGCTGCCCAGGCACGTTCTATCATAGGTTCTTTGAGTGCGACGCGTACCACTACTTCAGGCAGGAGAGGCTCCCGAAGGAGCTCCACAGTGCAGTCAAGCGTATGAAGCAGGCCCCATGAGGCCCTACAGACTCTGTTCTGCCGTGGCCTTCTTCCTGGCCCTGCTCAAGCGTTCGCTTATCCGAGCAGGAACCCAGTACACCACTTTTATGACATGGACCGCAAAGGAGTTGTCCATGTTGAAGGAGGCTTTGTTTTCACTGACGGAAGTGGGTTCTACACTGACATACCGTATATGAGAAGCGCTTGATGGTCAGTTGTAGTATACGACCATGAGCGCAGGAGGGTGGCCAGATACTACGGTGCAGTGCCGAAAGACTTGTGCCCCCCTACAAGTGGCAAAGTGTGGAGAGGATTATGCGATGTTGATGGTCAGCATGCAGGTTCTTGGATCATGCACTGTGCTCTCAGACTGCAAGGGCACGCTGGCGTACTGTCGTTCTCCTAACCTGGCAGTGGGAGCAGGCAATCCAAGAGCCAATGTGTGGAAGATGATTGCGCAGAATGAGGAGTTCCATCGGCAGGCGTTCAAGCATGTGAAGGGCCATGCAACACCGACGGATGTGATTGAAGGTGCGTTGTCTGATTTCGAGTTGACGGGCAACTCCACAGCGGATGCTTTGGCGAAGCGAGGGGCTGCACATAATATGCCAGATGACGAGCATGTGGATTTCGTTCGTGGCTGCAGGAAGTTGCACAACATGATATTGCAGTACCTTGAGAGTTTTCAAGCATGGCTGTGCGACTGAAACGCTGAGGGCCTGGACTACCATTTCCCGCTGAAGGAAGAAGGGGAGCAGGAGGCCCCAGTACAGCCTTCCCTGCCCGCTATGGTGGGCAATGAGCCTTTCTGGGAATTGATCCTTGAAGACGAGCTCGGTGGTTTTCTGGAGCCATGGAAGGTGGCAGGCCACAGCCTAGTGGAATATCCGATGGTGGATTCGCCGCATGTTATTTTGTTCTGTTCTTCGTGCTGTCAGTATTTCTGTTCTGATTCCAAGAATCATCGAGGGCTGGCTCAGAAGTGCAAAGGCACGCATGGAGGTGGCCGCGAGGTGGAGAACCGACGGCACTTCGAGAATCTCAGGCATCCGCAGGCGATACGAGCTCATGTTAGGCTCGAATCCCCGAGATCGCCATCTGGGCCAGCACGAAACATGGTTCGAGTGACCAAGAAGTGGGAGTTGGAGTTGAGCAGCCGCTCCGATCAGAACCCAATGAAGAAGCAGAGGCTCCTGGACACTTCACGTATTCTCCTGGCACACGGGCTCGAGTATTTCGAGGCCGTGGAGCTAGGCCACATTCCCGAAGATGATGATGACGACCAAGAGTCGGAGTGAGTGTGCAGCCTTGGCTGCATACAGTGTTGGAGCCGCGATGTGGTGTTTGATCCTCGGCGGCTTTGTCAACTTGTTTTGCTTTCAAATCCTGTGGCCTCGGGGCGGCAGGTTCGTTCGTCGCCAGGAGGGTGACTCCCGTCCGAGCTTCTTGCGGTTGCAGCTTTGCTGGCTCGTGAATGCTCTATGTGGCGGGAGCGCCTGTCCGCTTTGCCGTGGTTCGATCGAGCTGCTGTGTTTCAGCGCCTCCGTCGATTGCCACGTCGGCGGCGTATTTCACGAGGGCTTGCCGTTCGCTGTCCTGGCGCTGTACTGGGTGTGGTGGTTGCACCAGCTCATGGCGCTGGGAGCCCTCGTGGTGCTCTTCGTCGCCCTGGAGGGCCTCGTGCGGGTGAGCACGGGCCTGCCGCGGGCCCCGTGCTCCCTGGCCGCCCGCGGCCGCGTCGAGGTAGGCACGTCCCCCACGCCCCGTCCTGGCGCTTGCAAGGTGGTCCTGGCCTTCGGGCTCCACCGTGTAGGTGCTGGGTGGGGGTTGTGAGGGCTGTACCTCCCTCCCCGTCTCTGGATCCAACTGCCCCTCGGCTTCCGCTCGCTCGCTCGCTCCTGTTCCTCGTCCTCCTCCTCCTCCTCGTCCTCCTCCTCCTCCTCGTCCCTCCCCCCCGCCGCCAACTCGTGCGGGAATCTCGCTCCGCGACGGGGGTGGCGTCCGCTTTTTGCGACTGGGCGCGCGCGCGGTCGGGAGTCGCGCGGGGAGTCTGCTTCGCATCAGCGGTGGCGTCGCTCCGCTATGGGTGGCGCCTCGAGGCGCTGGAGTGTGGCGTCCGCCGCGACTTGTGAACGCTGGAGTCGTAGCAGATTCGTCAGGGGGCCCCTGGAATCCCTGAGGAAATCCACCGGATTCCGTAGGAATTCCTGATCTGATTCCATGCATGCGTCTTCTGAGTATTGTCGCGGAAATCGTTCGGATTGTTCGGGAAGCCAGAGATAATGTGAGCTTAAATTGTTTCTGAATCGGGTCAGTTTGGTGATCCCGTGATGCAGTGACCTGGTGATCCTGCTACCTGATCCAGTGATCAGGTACAGTCGGACCAAGGTATAAGATCAAGGTCGGTTCTGGGAGGGTCTCCTCATGTTCTTCGTGATTGTTGGATGCTTTCGTGCATCCTGCGAAGGGTACCCTTGGATGTTCTGTGTGTTTCGACCGGCGGAGGGCTTTCTGTTCTTGAAGGAGGGTATTATGCCCTAGGTCCGACTGTAGCAGCGCGTGCCTCACTGGGACGGGACGGGGCGGGGGGGAGGAGGAGGAGGAGGAGGAGGAGGAGGAGGAGGAGGAGGAGGAGGAGGAGGAGGAGAGGAGGAGGAGGAGGAGAGGAGGAGGAGGAGGAGGAGGAGGAGGAGGAGGACGAGGAGAAGGAGGAGGGGGAGGAGAGGCAAGAAGGAAGAGCAGGAGGAGGAGGAGGAGGAGGAGGAGGAGGAGGAGGAGGAGGAGGAGGACGACGACGACGATGCGGAGAGGGCCCCCCAGGCGAGGGAGGCACAGATCCGGCCGTGTTGGACGCGGCGCGGTGGCGTCCCTTCGTGGGGGGCTCTGCCCTCGGGCGTGCGGCTCCTGCGGGGCCGCGGGGGCCGCGGCTCGAAGTGAACCCAGATCCTCCCTCGGGTCCATCCCTCGAGGGGCGAGCAGGAGGAGGAGGAGGAGGAGGAGGAGGAGGAGGAGGAGGAGGGTCAGTGCTCCGCTCTGACGGTCGCCGCGGCCCTCCCCCTCAGAAATCGTGGGGGGTAGGGGTAGGGTTCGCATGTGGCCCCCTAGCTGGCCGCCCATGGCCTGGCAGCTGCGGGCAGGGAGCGCACAGAGCCCGCGTGCTGCCTCGGGCCGCACCGCAGGCGGGCCAGCGGTGTCCCTGCGCAACGGCGTGGTGATGTCCGTCATGGCAGGCGGGGTTGGTCCGTGGCCGGGCCAGTCGTAGGAGAGCGTGGCCGCTGTGTTTCGCTCGAGGCCCTCGCGAGATGTGGGAGCGCGGCGGTCGCGATTCACCGCGTCGCAGAACACACATTCCCTGCCGCGTCGTTCACCTACACTGCCGTATGCCCAGGCTTTGCCGCAGCTGTTGCCTGCCGTTCTGGAGGCCGGCGGGCGATGTCTGTCTAGGCCTCCAAAGGGGGTCCGAGTAGGTGGGGTCGAATCATCGTTCTGCATGCTCTTGGCATCGCTCGGACGTGTGCTTTTTGTTTCGGCAGGGGCCATCGAGGAGCATCGTAGGCCATCCATCGAGAAAATAAAACGCACGAAGCCGAAACATGCACGGGGAATGGACGTCCGAGCGACGGCAAGTCTCCGATGCATCGACGACGCAGCTCGATGCGGAGCCAGAACTGCTCCACGCCGATGGCGCCAATGCATCGCAGACGTTGGCGATGCATCGCCGATTCATTGGCGATGCGGCGCGCTCCCCCGTCCCCATCTACTTCACCACCCACCAAACCACCCCAACCCAACCCGAAGGCCCCAATTCGACCTCCCTTCCAGTGGGCGTGGGGGCTTCGGAGAACATTTAACAAAACACGCGTGGAACCCTCCCCCCCCCAACCCGAAATTCGGGCCTTCGGGTTAAGTTAGGGTGGTCTGGACCCCATTTAGGAGGCCTCCTCCTCCTCCTCCTCCTCCTCTTCCTCCTCGGGATGCCGTCCCTCCCGACCTCCCCCTCCCCGCTCACGGCCCTGTCGGGCCGGCCAGCGCTAGAGGTCACGCCATCGTCCCTGCTGGGTCTGCCCTGGCATTCTGCCGCCGTGGTGGAGCCAAGGGCCCAGCTACCGGCCCCGCTGTCCCGTCTCTGGGGTGTCTGCTCGGGCCTTGCTTCCAGTAAGGACGAGGAGGATGACGATGACGATGAGGACGAGGACGAGGAAGAGGAGGAGGAGGAGGAGGAGGAGGAGGAGGACGACGAGGAGGAGGAGGAGGAGGAGGAGGAGGAGGAGGAGGAGGGGAGCGCCATCGACAGGGAAGGTGGGGGCCACGAGGTCCGACGGCTCGACGACGCCCGCGTCGCCCGCGCCCGCCCCCTCACTCTTATCCGCAATTGCGGGGAGGGGCTCGGTGTTCCTTGACTGTTCTGCAGTTTGCCTTCGGTTTTCCTGAGGTTTCCCATGGGAAATCGAACCTTCACTGATGGGAAAAAGGGGCCTCGCTCCTTATGTAGGGTTCCTTAGGTCAAAGCCCCCACTGTATATCAGAGCCCTTGAGGCGGGTAAGGGCCCGATCTCGGGGGAGTGGAGGGGCGAGCCTCGCCCTCTCCAGTCCTCTGGTGGCGCTTGCTTCTGGCTTCGTCGTCGGTGATCCGCCTGGCTTTCTGCTTCGTGCTCTGCCTCCCTCTCTAGTGGCTTCTTTGCTGCGCTCGCTCGCCTCGCTCCCCACTCGTCTCCGCCTGGCCTGTTTCCTGTCTCGGCGCACCTGACGTGCTATACACCTAAGGCGATGCTTAAGAAAACCTAAGTTTTCGGCCAGAGTCTAGATTATTCTTAACGTTTCAATGTAAATCCCAAGATTTAAATAGAAATTCTGGGTTTTTATTCAAATTCTGAGACTATGAAAGTCTTAACCCATGATTTCTTAAGCATTTCGCAGGGTGTAGCGGTGCCTCCTCCTACAGTCGGCCCGGATTAGTAGGTCGACCCTGCCAGCTCCAGGGCGCCCTTGTGTCCTGTGCCTCGCGGCGCGTGCCTTCTTACGCTCCTGTGGCGATGTGGCCCTCGGAAGGGTCCTGTGTCCTCTCGCGTGCCCCTGCCCCATCAAGGCCGACTCTAGTGGTGCCTCCTCCTAGGAGGAGGCCTCTGCGAGGGGCTGCGGGAGCTCAGGCCGTGGGCACGCGCAGCCCCGCCGCAGAGAGGCAGCGCCGAGGCGGCCGGCACCCGCCGGGCTGCGGGGGCGGAGCGGCAGCGGCCTCTGCAGCGGGGGGGGGGGGGGCGCGGCCGCGGCCCTGCGGGCCCCCCCCGGATCGGGGGCCCCACGGGGTCGGAGTGGTGACCACAGCGTGTGGTTGCCCATCGGTCGTTGAAAGTAGGCACGTTTGGATCTCAGGAGGGGAAAAAACACACAGACAGAATTAATCGACGATCCCCAGGAAAATATGGGAAAATATGGGAAGTGGGGGGGGAGACAAAAACCCAGGAAATATAAGAAAATATGAGGAATCTTGTTATTTGTGTGTATTTAATTGTGTGTCCCAGGGCCCCTTCAGGATCCCCCAGCACCAAATCCACCTCGAGCGCCTTCCTAGCTTTGAGAACCGGTGTGCTTTTGCTGCGTTTTGCCGCTCCCCGGGCGGGCCCGAACCCAATCTGCTCGATCCGCCTTCCTACTTCATGTTTCTGCCTACTTCTTCCGACCGATGGGTAGGGGGGCGGAGAATGACATAAACACAAAAACTCGCAGGTCCGCGCGGACCTCTCGGATCCGCGCTGGACCCCCTTGGCGGCGCCTCCAGCTCTGCCTCCGGCGCGCCCCGCGCGCCGGGGAGGGGGGTCCAGCGCCGATACGAGACAGCCGCGCGGACCTCCGAGTGTTAAAGTCGGGCCGGTCCCTCTACAGGGGGGAAATCCAAAAATAGTCAAACAACAGTCGGGGCATTATTTTGGAGTATTTGTGGGCATCTCTTGAGCATTTTTGTTGGTATTTTCTAGTTTCCGTCCAGGATCCCCCTGTCGGGGCACAGGCCCGACTTCACCCTAGTGAGTGGTGAGTCGGCGGGGATTCGGGGTCCCCGCACGGTTTGGGGGACCTGGGTCGTGGTCCGGGGATGTCTCGGGCGACTTGGGGCCTCCAGGGTCCCCAAGCCGTGTGGTGGCGGGCCCTGCGGCCAGGTCTTTGGGGATGCCGAGGTCACCGCCGGGTCTGCCACCACACGGCTTCGGGACCCCCTTTTGGAGCACGGGATGTTGCGTTGCATTTTCGGCCGACTTCGCCTGTCCCCCAGAGTGGCGTCTTTTCTCGTGCCCGACGCGGGCTCGATGCGGCCTCGACGCGGATTTGGCGTGCATTCGGCGCGGATCCGACACGGACTCGACACGGATCCGACAAGGCCGACATGGATTCCACACGGATTCCACGCGGATAGGGTTAAGTCGGGCCTGTCCCTCTACAGGGGGAATATCCAAGAATAGTCCAAAAATAGTCTGGGGACTCTTTTTTTGCGCATTTTTGGGTAATCTTTTGAGCATTTTGGGGGTATGTTTCATTTTTCGCCCAAAATCCCCCTGTAGGCGGACAGGGTCCGACTTAAGGATAGGGCCGCGACGGGACAGTTTTGCATATTTTGGGCATCTTGTGAGCATTTTTTGAATATTTTTTATCTTTCGCCCAAAATCCCCCTAGTAGGGGGACAGGGCCCGACTTAAGGATAGGGCCGCGACGGGACAGCTTTGCGTATGTTTGGGGCATATATTTTGAGCATTTTTGGGAGTATGTTTCATCTTTCGCCCAAAATCCCCCTCGTAGGGGGACAGGCCCGACTTGAGGATAGGGCCGCGACGGGACAGTTTTGCGTATTTCTGGGCACCTTTGGAGCATTTTTGGGAGTACTTTTCACTTTTCGCCCAGAATCCCCCCTCGTAGGGGGACAGGCCCGACTTGAGGATAGGGCCGCGACGGGACAGTTTTGCGTATTTTTGGGCACCTTTGGAGCACTTTGGGAGTACTTCTCACCTTTCGCCCAGAATCCCCCTCGTAGGGGGACAGGCCCGACTTGAGGATAGGGCCGCGACGGGACAGTTTTGCGTATGTTTGGGGCATCTTGTGAGCATTTTTTGAATATTTTTTATTTTTCGCCCAGAATCCCCCCAGTAGGGGGACAGGCCCGACTTGAGGATAGGGCCGCGACGGGACAGGCGAGGCCCCCCGAGGAGGCAAAGCGGGAGCCCGGAGCCCGCTGCCGCCCGCCCCCTCTCGCCTCCTCGGCGGCCGGCGTGCCCGGCGTCGCTCGGGCGTGCGCAGTGCGCAGGAGGGGAAGAAGCACGCACGCACGCACGCACGCACGCGCACGCGCACGCGCACGCGCACGCGCACGCGCACGCGCACGCGCACGCGCACGCGCACGCGCACGCGCACGCGCACGGCACGCGCACGCGCACGCGCACGCGCAACGCGCACACGCACGCACGCACGCACGCACGCACGCACGCACGCACGCACGCACGCACGCACGCACGCACGCACGCACGCACGCACGCACGCACGCACGCACGCAAGCACGCACGCACGCACGCACGCACGCACGCACGCACGCACGCACGCACGCACGCACACACACACACACACACACACACACACACACACACACACACACACGCACGCCACACACACACACCACACACACACACACCACGCACACACACACCACACACACACCACACACACACACACCACACACACACCACACACACACAGAGACACCTTGAATCGTCGACTCCCAGGGGAACATGGGGAAACTATGGGCAGTGGGGGGGGCGAGACCGAAACCCAGAAGATGTGGGAAAGTATGGGGAGTCCTCTTATGTGTGCGTATTCATGTGTGTGCGCCCCAGGGCCCCTTCGACAGTGTGTCCTCGGCGAGGACCATCGAGGAGCATCTCGGATCATCTTGCGAGAAACACACGCGCGAAGTCGAGACATGCGCGGGGAACGGACGTCCGAGCGACGGCGAGTTTGGCTCTTCCTGTTTTTCGTTCCCCCTCTCCCGAATCTGTCCGGTGCCTGCGGGGAATCATGTTCTTGGTTCTCTTCGGGCCCCGATCTTGGGCCGCCTGGAGGCGATGTTGGGCCGTCTTGGCATCGTGAGCCATCTTGGTGGCCTCAAGTCGGGCTGGTCCCTCTACAGGGGGAACATTCAAAAATGGTCAAGCAATAGTCGGGGCATTATTTTGGAGTATTTGTGGGCATCTCTTGAGCATTTTTGGGGGTATTTTTTTCAGCTTCCGTCCAGGATCCCCCTCCCCCTGTCGGGGGACAGGTCCGACTTCACCCTAGTGAGTGGTGAGTCGGCGGGGATTCGGGGTCCCCGCACTGTTTGGGGGACCTGGGTCGTGGTCCGGGGATGTCTCGGGCGACTTGGGGCCCCCAGGGTCCCCAAGCCGTGTGGTGACGGGCCCTGCGGCCAGGTCTTTGGGGATGCCGAGGTCACCGCCGGGTCTGCCACCACACGGCTTCGGGACCCCCTTTTGGAGCACGGGATTCGGGGTCCCCGCACGGTTTGGGGGACCTGGGTCGTGGTCCGGGGATGCCTCGGGCGACTTGGGGCCCCCAGGGTCCCCAAGCCGTGCGGTGACGGGCCCTGCGGCGAGGTCCTTGGGCACCGCCGGGTCTGCCACCGCACGGCTTCGGGACCCCCATTTGGAGCATTTCGGGGAATTTTTTAGCTGCCGTCCAAGCTCCCCCTGTATGGGGGACAGGCCCGACCTCATGGTGGCCCATTTTTTTAGTTTTTGTGGGCATCTTTTGATGAGCATTTCTGGGGTACTTTTTTTTAGTTTCCGTCCAAGAATCCCCCTGTAAGGAGACAGGCCCGACCTCCTGGTGGCCCTGCCTGCCTGCCAAAGAATAGTCTGGGGACCCTTTTTTCAGTATCTGTGGGCATCTTTTGATGAGCATTTCTGGGGTACTTTTTTTTAGTGTCCGTCCAAGAATCCCCCTGTAGGGGGGACAGGCCCGACCTCCTGGTGGCCCTGCCTGCCTGCCAAAGAATGGTCTGGGGACCCTTTTTTTAAGTATTAGTGGGCATCTTTTGGTGAGCATTTCTGGGGTACTTTCTTTTTAGTCTCCGTCCAAGAATCTCGGGTCGGGCGAAAGGGGGGGATTGGGAAAGGGGGGGTTACGAAATCTGCTGCATGCAGCTGGTTTCGGCCTCACCGAGGGGCCCATTCCTCGATACATGGCCGCTTCCGGCGCCGGGAGGCGCCAGGAAAATCAGCTACGTGAGCTGATTCTCAAACCCCCCCTTTGCTGTCCCCCCCTGGCGCCCGACCCGATCCTCCTGGTGGCCCGACCTCCTGGTGGCCCTGCCTGCCTGCCTCGACCGTCTCAGAGGCCCGGGCGCGCGGACCCCCTCGCTTCCGCCAGGGCTCGTGGCCTCGGGAGCGCGGGCCCCTCGCGTCTCGCGGAGGGCCGCGGCCTCGTCCTCCTCCTCCTCCTCCTCCTCCTCCTCCTCCTCCTCCTCCTCCTCCTCTGCAGGGCATCGTGGCCTCCGGAGCGCAGGTCCCTACACGCTGTTCACGTCTGGTTCTTCGAGAGTTCTTCTTGATGTTTTGTTGGCCAAGATCCTTTCATCTCTAGTTGTCCTATCCTGGGCCTCTTCCTGGCCACGAGGGGGCCAGGAGCAGTTAGAAACGATCACAACTGGAGATGAGCACGATTAGAAATGAACAACGTGCAATTAGCTTCTTACACGTGATCGTGTCCTCGGGAATGCGGGCCCGCAGCTCTTGCAAAGGAAAGGGAGGGGTGCAGGTGGGTGGGCGTTTCGAGAGGGGGGGCCCTTAGAAGATTACAGGGACCTTTCCAGGCAGCCCTTGGCAGCCACGCCTCAACGCAAGAGGGCACGGTGGCGGATCGACACAGAGATCTACACACGATGGCACGCATACAGGTAATGTGTGCCCGTATCAGAGGCACTGGCTTGCGAGGTTCAGGGGCTGCTTCACGAGTACCTGATGCCTTCTATGACAAGAGCGGATGCTCGTCCTCCTCCTCCTCCTCCTCCTCGTCCTCCGCCTCCTCCTCCTCACCATCATGACCATCATCACTCCTCATCCTCTTCCTCCTCATCCTCCCTCGTCATTCTCGTCTTCATTCCCCTCATCATCATCAGCATCATCATCACCAGCGTCATCCAGCCTCCCCCCTTCTTCCTCCTTGTCATCACCACTGCCACCATGACGATGGATTACCCCTTTCCCGCTCATCCCTCCTCCTCTCTCTCCTTTCCTCCTCTTTCTCTTCCTCCTCCTCCTCCTCCTCCTCCTTTCTCTTTCTCCTCCTCCTCCTCCTCGTCTGTCTTCTCCTCCTCCTCCTCCTCCTCCTCCTCCTCCTCCTCCTCTCTTTCTCTTCCTCCTGCTCCTCCTCCTCCTCGTCCTCCTCCTCCTCCTCGTCCTCCTCCTCCTCCTTTCTCTTCCTCCTCCTCCTCGCCTGTCTCGTACTCATCGTGACGGCCCTCCCTCCTCGTGCTCCCGCACCCTCCAGACTCGACCCCTGCCGGCCTCTCCCGTGGAGCGCGCAGGCCAGACCTTCCAGGGGAATCGAGCCGCAGCGACGAGAAGCCTTCGGGAGCCTCAGCGCGAAACACGTCAGACAATAAATTCAGACACGTTTACACATATATATATATATATATATAGATATATAAATGTGTATACACATATTTATATGCATGTATGTATATTTATACACAAACATATACACGTATAGGTGTATATATTTATGTAAATTGTATACATGTACATATTGCGTGCATGCGTTATGTTACATGTACATCTATCCCCGATCCTCGATCTTCCTTGCCCCCAGATCCTCGAACTTCCTCGATCCTCGATGCTCCTGCGTCCTGGCCAAACACCAGGAGGAGGAGCAGGAGGAGGAGCAGGAGGAGGAGGAGGAGGAGGAGGAGGAGGAGGAAGGAGCAGAAGGAGGAGGAGGAGGAGGAGGAGGAGGAGGAGGAGGAAGGAGCAGAAGGAGGAGGAGGAGGAGAGGAGGAGGAGGAGGAGAAGGAGACTTACGCTCAAGGTGTGATCCTCGCAGCTTGCCTGAGAAAAGGAGGAGAAAGGAGGAGGAGGAGGAGGAGGAGGAGGAGGAGGAGAAGGAGACTTACTCTCCAGGTGGGTGCCTCGCAGCTTGCCTAAGAAAAGGAGGAGAAGGAGAAGGAGGAGGAGGAGGAGGAGGAGAAGGAGGAGGCGTTGGCATCTCGATGCTCCTGCGTCCTCGATCCGCCCTGCGCTGCAGGATGCTGGCGCTCCGGCCGCCGGCGCCCCGCTGCGCGGGTGGCGCTCCCGGCCTTGGCCGCCCTCGCGGCGGTGGCCACCTGTGCGGCGGCCTTCGCGAGCCTAGGCGCTCCGGGGGGACGCCTTTCACGTCTCTCCTCCTCCTCCTCCTCCTCCTACTCCTACTCCTCCTCCTCCTCCTCCTCCCTCCTCCTCCTCCTCCTCCTCTCTCCTCCTCTCCTCCTCCTCCTCCTCCTCCTCCCCTCCTCCCTCCTCTCCTTCCCAACCTCCTCCTCCTCCTCCTCCTCCTACTCCTCCTCCTCCTCCTCCTCCTCCTCCTCCTCCTCCTCCTCCTCCTCCCTCCTCCTCCTCCTCCTCATCCTCCCTCCTGGCAGGATGCTGCGCACCAAAACGCTGCCTGGCAGTTGTTTCATTACGAGGAAGCTTTGGACTACTGGTGCATACCCCGCGGCCAACTTCGGGCACCAGATTCTCGGTGCCCCTCCCTCGCAGGTGCTGGAGCTACGCAGAGGTGCTGCGGGCGGCACTCGCTGGCTCCAAGCGGGGGAGGTGCTCCACCTCAGTTTTGCAGGCCACGATAGGTGTGCCTGATTCTGGAGTCAACCTGCGCGTTCGGGTACTGAGGGGGTGGATGTGTTCTGGCTGCGACAACCTGGGCTTCAACCTCGTCTGCGTCGGGCGTGGAGTCAAGTTCGTGCTCGGCTTCCACAGTTTGCTCATATTCCAGTGAAGTGGTCCGATGTGCGGGGCCCGATTGCTGCGGTGCAAGCGACCATGATCCAGGCGGGCCGGGAGCCTCGTCAACCCAACGTCTGGATACGCCACGGAGTGGAAGGCCCAGAGGAGTGGTCTCTCCCTGCTTTCGGTGACCCTGGGTTCGACGTGGCAGTAATGGCCAACTACGATGATCTCCTTGGTGATTCCACGGAGGATTTTGCGACGAAGCTGTGGCAGCATGCCGCGAGACAGCAGGCAGACGATGACTTGTGCGCAGGAGCTGGCATGACGATGGTGTCTCGTGAGTTGGATTACCTGGCTAAGCAACGAGAGAGGGAGTTGCGTCAGCCAACCTCACTGTCCTTGCTGGAGGTCAACGGCCGCGAGCTCGTCAATGTGCGGCTGGCTATAACTGCCCTGAGGTCTGCCCGAGGTGCAACCCAGGCCCCGAGAGCTTGTTTCCATCGTGTTTGGACGTGTCCGAAGGCGCTCCTTTGCAAGTTCGTTGGCTACGGCACCGCCTGATCCCGAGGCTTTGCCTCGTCCCGGCCTCGTTCTGAGGCTGCGCCCCCCT
>CAUYUJ010012658.1:62500-77500 GCA_963575745.1 Prorocentrum cordatum | reverse complement strand
GGGAGAGAGAAAGAGATAGAGAGAGAGAGATGGAGAAAGAGAGAGAGAGAGAGAGAGAGCGAGAGAGGGAGAGGGAGAGAGAGAGAGAGGGTGGGGAGAGAGAGAGAGAGCGAGAGATGCAGAGAGAGAGAGAGAAAGAGCGAGAGCGAGAGCGAGAGCGAGAGCGAGAGCGAGAGAGCAATCAACAAGCAATGCTGTAGGAAGGCGCACGCACATCAGTGCATACATATGTGCCCATACATATGTGTATACAAGATTTACAGACAAAGGGGGGAAAGAGAGACAAAGAGAGCGAGAGGCAGAGAGAGAGAGAGAGAAAGAGAGAGGAAGAGAGAAAGAGGACGATGCAATCCATATACATATACATATATATATACAGATGTATAGATGTGTATGTATACGTATACATCGAGAGAGAAAGGGGGGCGAGAGAGGGGGGGAGGGGACCAGAGAGAGAGATATAGAAAGAGAGACGGAGAGAACGAGACACCCCCACACACATAGATAATACTTATAGAGAAAAGGGGTACGTTGTTATATTGACACATATATAGATATATGAACTTATGTTGAACTATTGAGAGAAATGAGAGCGAAAGAGAGAGAGATAGCGAGAGACGGAGACAGAGAGAGAGAGACAGAGACGACTTCCAAAGAAAAAGAGACGGCGACGCATGCACAGTAACAGACAAACCGAGACAGAGAGCAGGGAGGCGTCATCCTCCGCCTCCGTGGCCGTTTCGTCTCAGGGTCTAGCGTCCTCAGCTTATCGCGTGAGCCTGCAGTTCAACGGTACTCCCCGCCCCCACGCAGCAGCGAAGATGGCGCGCGTCAAGGCCTATGAGCTGCGCTCCAAGACCTCCAAGGAGCTCCTGAAGGACCTCGACGAGATGAAGAGCGAGCTGTCTCAGCTGCGCGTGGCGAAGGTTGCGGGTGGAGCCGCGTCCAAGTTGGCCAAGATCAAGATTGTCCGGAAGTCGATTGCGCGCATCCTGACCGTCTACAACCAGAAGCAAAAGGCGGAGGCTCGCAAGGAGTGCAAGGGCAAGAAGTACGTCCCCCTCGATCTGAGGCCCAAGAAGACCCGCGCGCTGAGGCGTGCGTTGAAGACGGAGCAAAAGATTGCCAAGACGGCGAAGGAGAAGACGCGCGCGAGCAACTTCCCCATGAGGCGTTTCGTGGTGACCATGTGATCCTGGATGCTGCAGGCGTGGTTTTGACTTGCGAGTTGCGCAGGCGAGCGCGGGACATGGCGGAGCTCCTCCTCCTTCTCCTCCTCCCTCCACCATCCGTCGCCTCTGTCCTCTTTTCTCCTCGGCTCTCGTCCTTCTCCTTCTTGTGTTCCATGACGCTGGCGCTGGGCCTCATCCTCCTCGCCCTCCTCTAGGGAGCCCCACCAAAGGCCACAATGGCACACTTTACATGCGTCTCCGCCATTTATTTCGGCACACCCCTCACACGGTTCGTGGCCCCATAGTGAGCTCCACCGAAGGCCCCAGTGGCGCAGTTTACACGCGGCCCCGCCACGTATTTCGGCACTCCCTTTTCACACGGTTCGTGGCCACATAGGAAGATCCACCCAAGCCCCAGCGGCACAGTTTACATGCGTCCCCGCTTACCATTAAAGCACACCCATCACGCGGTCCGTGGCCCCATGGGGAGCTCCACCGGAGGCCTCAGCGGCACAGTCTACAGGCGTCCCTGTCACCATTTTCGGCGCGCCCCTCACACGGTTCGTGGCCCCATAAGGAGCTCCACCGAAGGCCCCAGAGGCGACGTTTCCATGCGTCCCCGCCACCCATGTCGGCACACCCCTCACACGGGTCATGACCCCATAGGGAGCTCCACCGAATGCCCCAGTGGCACAGTTGTCATGCGTCCCTGCCACCCATTTCGGCACACCCCTCACACGGTTCGCGGCCACCGAAGGATCCACGGAGTGTGGCCCCATGCGTCCCCGCCACCCATTACAGCACACCCCATCACGCGGTCCGTGGCCCCAGAGGGAGCTCCACCTAAGGCGCTAGGGGGTGCGTCCACATGAGTCCCAGGAACTCATGTCGGCACACCCCTCACACGGTTCGTGGCCCCATAGGGAGCTTCACCGAAGGCCCCAGGGGGTGCGTCCACATGCATACCAGCCATCCATTTCGGCTCACCGTTCACACGGTTCGTGGCCCCAGAGGGAGGTGAATTGTTGTGTGCACGGTGGGGGAAGGTGGGCGGCCCTGGCAGACGAAGGAACATCGAATCTGCGGTCTAGTATGTATTTTGTTTGCTTGCGTGTTCCAACTGCTTTCATGATCCTCGTCCTCCCCTCCTTTTGGGCGACCGTGCGCTGCGACGACGGTGTGCGCGAGCCTGCTGTGCAGGTGCACGCCAGGATCGTTGACGTTATGTTATTCCCAAACATCCTGTGGTGTTGGGTTCTCGTTTTGAAGAGACAGCGCTCCGCGTTCCTTCCTTCCTGCCCCACCTCCTCCCTCCCATCCAGCATCAACATCATTGCCACCATCGCCACCCCCTTTGGCACATCCTTCACACATGTCGTGACCCCGTGGGGAACTCCACCTAAGGCTCCAGAGGCGACGTTCCTATGCGTCCCCGCCACCCATTTTGGCACACCCCTCACACGATCCGTGGCCCCATAGGGAGCTCCACTTAAGGCTCCAGCGGCGACGCTCCCATGCGTCCCCGCTTACCATTACAGCACACCCCTCGCACGGTTTGTGGCCCCATTGAGAGCTCCACCTAAGGGTCCAATGGCGACGTTCCCGTGCGTCCCTGCCGCCCAGTTCGGCACACCCGTCACGCAGTTCGTGGCCCCATGGACAGTTCTCACTTAAGGCCTCAGTGGCGACCGTCCCATGCGTCACCGCCACCCGTTTCGGCACACCATTCACACGTTTCGTGACCGCACAGGGAACTCCTCCTAAGGTTCCAATGGCGACGTTCGCATACGTCCCCGCCACCCATTTTGGCACACCCCTTACACGGTTCATGACCCCATAGGGAACCCACCAGGGGCCCCAGTGGCGACATTCCCATGCGTCCCCGCCAGCCATTTTGCGGCACGTTCCCCACATGGTTCGTGGCCCCAAAGGGAGCTCCACCAAAGGCCCCAATGGCACAGTTTACGTGCGTCTCCGCCATTTATTTCGGCACACCCCTCACACGGTTCGTGGCCCCATAGGGAGCTCCACCTAAGGCTCCAGTGGCAACGTTTCCATGCGTCCCCGCCGCCCATTTTGGCACACTCCTCGCACGGTTCGTGGCCCCATAAGGAGCTCCACCTGAGGCCCTAGTGACGACGTTCCCATGCGTCCCCGCCACCCATTCTCGGCACGCCCCCATTCATGATTCGTGGCCCCATAGGGAGCTCCACCTAAGGCCCCAGTGGCGACGTTCCCATGCGCCCGCGCCACCCATTTTCGGCACGCCCCCCCCACACGGGTCGTGGCCCCATATGGAGCGCCACCGGAGACGGTATCCACAATTGCGGTGTTCACATCGTCGAATGGTTGGGTCCTTCGCCAGGCTAAGTTCTGACCGTGGAACTTTGGCCAGCGAGCCTCCTCCTCCCCCTCCTTCTGCTCCGCCCCCTGACCTGGCCGGCGGGCAGAACCCACACAGTCGGGGCCCTGAAGAAGGAACCCTTTTGGTTGGGGAGGGGCTCCGCGTTCCTTAAGTGTTTCACAGTTTGCCTCAGGTTTCCCTCATGTTTCCGATGGGAAATCGAAGTTGAACTGATGGAGAAAAGGGGCCTCGTTCCCTAATTAGGGTTCCTTAGGCCAACGCCCCGACTGCACGCATCCCAGACCCTTGCCACCGAGCAGCGCCCCAAGGCGCCCGAAGGCGCTCGCTCTTCGAGGGGCGTCGCCCGGGAGGTTTGGGGGCAAGTCGCCCGCGCCCAGTTCGAGCTTGCTTCTGTGGTAAGACCGGCACAAACCTCCGTGTCAGGACGACGAGGGAGGAGGAGGAGGAGGAGGACGAGGAGGAGGAGGAGGAGGAGAAGTAGGAGAAACAGGATGATGATGATGATGATGATGATGATGATGATGATGATGATGATGATGATGAGGAGGAGGAGGAGGAGGAGGAGGAGGAGGAGGAGGAGGAGGAGGAGGAGGAGGAGGAGGCCGCGCAGGCCGCGCAGGCCTGCGGGCGCCGACCCCCGCCCGCGGCCAGCGGCCCCACGCCAGAGCCCCGCCGCCGAGCGCGCGCCGGCGCGCCGAGGCGGGGCCTCCGCGCGCCTTCGCTGGGGGAAGAAGCACTGTCGCAGGCCCGGAGGTTGATCAGGAAGGAAAGAAACACACAGACACAATTAATCGTTGAGTCCTAGGAAAATATGGGAAAATATGGGAAGTGGGGGGGAAGACGAAAACCCAGAAAATATGGGAAAATATGGGGGATATTTTTATTTGTGTGTATTTATTTGTGTGTTCCAGTTCCCCTTCAAACAAGCGCTGTCGCAGGCCCGGAGGTGGACACCAACACCAATACAGTCAACGCGCATAGTAAGGACGCGCGCCTTTTCTAGGATAGCCCTGTGTCCTTGCTTCTGCGGCCCGTCCCTTGCCGTGTCCATTGGGGTTTTGGTCGCCCGCCGACCAACAAATCCCGATTTCGGCCCCCGAGGGTCTTTGCGTCCTTACCACCCGTCCTTAATATACGTTTTCACTGTATCGGCGGTGTGCTTCCACCGAGGGATGGCGATCCCGATCTCGGTGATGGTGGTAAGGTTCGGGCTCTTCCTAGGTGGCCGAAATATATTGCCACCAACGCCGAAATCTAGGATCACCGTCCCCCTGTGGAGGCAACCCCCCTTGTGTTGGTGTTGGTGCCAATGTCCAGGCCTCCAACAATGACATAAACATACAAACTCGGAGGTCCGCGCGGATTTCTCGGATCGGCGCTGGGGCCACCTGGCGGCGCCGCGCGCCCCGCGCGGATCCAAGAAATCCGCGCGGACCTCCGAGTTTTTATGATGATGCCGTTCTTCGTTCCCCTGTCCGCTCATCGGTCGCCGCCGTCGCCGTCGCACTTCGGCGGGCCTCGGCGGCCCTCGGCGGCGGCGGCGCCGCCGCGGGCCATCGAGGTTCGAGGATCGGGGATATCGAGGATCTGTGATCGTCGACGATGGAGGATCCGAGGTCGAGGTCCGCGGAGGCCTCCAGGGGTCGTCGTTGTCGTCGTCGTCGTCGTCGTCGTCGTCGGCGGCGTCACTGTCCCTTTTTCTCCCATCTTGTTTTTGTTTCTTATTATTCTTCCTGTTGTGATTAGTAATATGTGTCATCCTCCTCTTCTTCTTCCTCCTCCTCCTCCTCCTCCTCCTCCTCCTCCTCCTCCCCCTCCTCCTCCCACATGCTGGTCCTCACCAGGCCACTGGTCACCTGCGGGTGCGTGTCTCGCAGCGTAGGCCCGAGAGGCGTTCTTCTCTAGGCGGGGCCGCTCGAGAGCGTGAAGCTAGGCGGCCCGAGGACACAGGCGCAACAATTACGTTGCCGAGTGTGGCCAGTTCATTGCTGGCGCGTGTGGATGGATGAGGAGGGGTGGGAAGAGAGGAGGAGGAGGAGGAGGAGGAGGAGGAGAAGGAGGAGGAGGAAGAGGATAAGCAGGAAGAGGATATCCAGCGTGATTGAACACATGGAGAAGGACGAGCGGTCATCTGAGGCCGACAGACAAACGCGACGATGACAAGGAGGAGGAGAGGGAGTCGGAGGATGCCTTCGAGCCCTGGAGGTGGAGGTCTCCAGACGCCCTCGGAAGTTCCCAGAGGCTCATATCGAAAATCAAAGCGCCCGAAAACTCCTAACTTCGAGAGGACGAGTTGGCTCGGATATGGCCCCATGGGTAAAGCCCCCCAGGGAAAGGCCGAACGAATGGGGGACGCCCGAACCAAACCTTTGGGCAGGGGAAGTAACCCACACACGTGTCTCCTCAAGAAGAAAGAGGCGGAGTATGCGGAGGAGTAGGAGGAGGAGGAAGAGGAGGAGGAGGAGGAGGAGGAGGAGGAGGGGGAGGAGGAGGAGGAGGAGGAGGAGGAGGAGGAGGAGGGGAGGAGGAGGGGGAGGAGGAGGAGGAGGAAGAGGAGGAGGAGAGGTCTACTATGCCATCTCAGTACTTCTGGTGTGCGGAGCATGTGATTCTCCTCCTCCTCCTCCTCCTCCTCCTCTTCCTCCCGTAACCTTTGGCTCAAACCGTATCGTCTCAGGGTGGTTTGCGCGACCCGCTCGGCCTGGCGCTTCCCGCGACCCGCTCCTCGGGTTTTCCTGCCCCCGCCTCTCTGCGGCTCGCCGCCGGCGACTCTCCCGTTGCCGTCCCGCCTTCCCGCCATGGCTGGAGTGATGGCGCCTGCCACACCGCCAGCCATTGAGATCTCCCCAGTGGCCGGTCAGTCTTCCCTTCGTGCCAGCGGCCCGAGCCCTGTGTAGGCCGCAGTCAAGCCACGGGCAGCCGCGGAGTAGCCCAACGCAGCCCCAGGGCAGGCCTTGAGTAGGCCATTGGCGGGCCATGGGCACGCAAGCAGTGCGTAGGCCACTGGTGCGCCAAGGGTAGGCGGCGTGCAAGGCGCGGGCAGGCCATCAGGGCACCTTGGCTGGCAGCAGGCCTGGGGGAGTCCATGGTTCCGCCTTGGTTGGCGCTTGGGTGGGCCATGGGTAGGCGTCAAGTGGGGCATTGACAGGCCGTGTGTTGAGCATGTGCAGGCCACGTGCATGTAGGGCATGATGGGGCGGCCTTTGGTGAGCAGCAGATCGGCCACAAGCAGGCCACTGGCAATTCGCAGATTGGCCATGGATCGGCTTTGGGTAATCATTGGGTGACACAGTGATGTGCTCTAGATATTCCACGAGGTAGGCCATTGGTAGGCCATGGGCACGCCAGGGCACGGCAGGCCACGAATACGCCATGGGCAAGAACTGGGCAGGCCAGGGGCAGGCCTCGCGCAGGTCATGGGTACCCCCGGGGAGACTGCTGGCAGTCTCTACGTCTGATACGGTACGAGTAGGCCATCGGTCTGCCATGAGTTCGCCTTGGGCAGCCCTGGGTGAATACTTGGGTAGCCCCTGGGTTGGCCTGGTGCGTTCCATGGGTAAGCCTTAGGCAATGCGCTGGCAGGCACTTGACAGGCCATGGGCGTGCCGTGGGCGAACCGCGGGTAGGGCCGCGCGCCCTGGACAAGGGCCAGGGCCGAGTACCAGGGCAGGGGCCCCTGGCTGCGGCAAGACTTTGGCCTGAGGTTTGGCGCGGGGGCCTGGCTTCCTGCCCCTGCTCCACGACGGGTCGAAACGTGGCGGAGCGGGGCGGCCCGCCAGGGTCAATCTGCGCGCGCCGCCGACTCTGGGGCGCAAATTTCGCTAGAAGCTCGCGGCCAGGGCCGAGGCTGCGACTGAGAGCGCCGCGGCAAGGGCAAAGAGCGGATGACCAGGGCCGACGGCAGGGCATGGTTTTGGCCAGGGCCAGGGCGAAGTCCAGGGCCGGGCTGGGCGCCGGGGCCAGGTCGACAGCGAGGGCGGATGCGTGGTGTGAGGGCTCTCGCTGAGGCCCCGGGGCGAGTCGGCGTTTCCGCGCGAGCGCGGCCTGGGCTCGGGCCCCAGCCTGCGGGCCAGGAAGCGCTTGCGCGGGGGCGCCCCTGGCGCGCGAGAGCCCGCGGCAGGCGATGCCGGGGGCGCGTCGGGGGAGAGGCGCGGCCGAGTCCGCGTGAAGGTCGGACCCTGGCGGCGCGGGGCGGAGCGGGGGGCGCGGCCCGGCGCTGCCCCCCCCCCTCCCCCGCGGAAGGGCGCGCCGCGCGTCGTGTTGCCGCCGAGATTTGCGCGCTCGCCCGCGGCGGCTTCGCGACGGAGGTCGCGGGGCAAGCGCCCTGCGAGTCCCGCGCGCGGGGCGCTGCTCGGCGGCCGCCGCCGCGTGCGCGGTGCGCCAGGTCGCTCAGTCGCGGGCGGGCGGTCTGCGCGCCCTCTCGTCTGCGACGTCCGCGGCCGCGCCTGTTCTCTGGCCCTCTGCCGTGGCGACAGATCGCTCTGCCGCGGGGGGGCGGTCTGCGCGCCCGCTCGTCTGCGACTCCCTCGGCCGCGCCCCTGCGCTCTGCTGTGGCTGCAGGTCGCTCTGCCGCGGGGGGGCGGTCTGCGCGCCCCCTCCACTGCGACGTCCTCAGCCGCGCCCTTGTTCTCAGGTTGTCTGCCGCGGCGGCGGGTCGCGCGGTCGCTCCCGAGGGGGGCGCGGCCGGCGAGCCGCGCCATGTCTCTTGCGCGGTGGGCGGCGCGGCCATGTGGATGCCCGCGGCACCCTGTCCGGCGCGAGACCCCCTTCGCGCGGCTGCCGGTCGGCCGCGGGCGACCGCGGCCGCGGCCTCGGCAAGGTGCCATTCTGTGTTGTGGTTGTGGAGGCCATGGGACCGTCGGAAGAGTTTTGCGTCTCGTCGCGTGTCTTGCGCAATCGATGCCGCCCGCGGTGTGGCCACGTGGGAAAGTTGCCGCGCCGCGGCCCAGCCCCCCGCGCGAGCCCCTCCGTTCCTTGCGCGGGGCGAGTTGGAGCTCGAAGCGGGCGCGTCGAGGGTCGGCCCCCCGCGCGAGCCCTTCGGTTCTTTGCGCCGGGGCGAGTTGGGGCCCACGCGCGCAGCCGAACGGGGAAGCGGTCGAGTTGCGGCCCATTTCCCCGCCCGAGCCCCCGGCGTTCTTCGTGACTCGGAGGTCGGGAGGCGGATTTGCGTCGCCGGCTTGCGCGGGGCCCGTTGCAGCGCGAAGGCCCTTGCCGCTCCTTGTTCTTAATTGTCGGGCTGGGGGGCGTCGCCAAGCGCGCGCGCTGGGGGGCGGCGCCTTGTCTGGGCAGACCGGGCGTTCCCAGCGCGTTGTTCGCGGGGGCGGCGGGCGAGGAGGGGGGGGCCTTCCTTGCCGTTTTGGCGCGGTGGGGGGGGGGCTGTAGTCGCGAAGACAAATCATGGCGGAACGCCGCTGGAAAGGTGCTCGGCCGCCCCCTGGGACTTTATGGTTTTAGTTAAGAAAAATATGCTTCGTTCCTCGTTTATCGTTCCTTAGGTCAACGCCCCGACTGCACTCTCTCACCATGCATTCCCAAGTCGCGCTCTCGCGCGGGACCTCGTCACAATGCACGCAGGAATCGCGCTTTCGCATGGGACTTCCTCGCAATGTATTCCGACGCCGCGCCTTCGACACTCATGATTCACGGTCTCGCCGTGGATTTCTGCACGATTTATTTGGGGACGCGATCTCGCTCGAGACTTCCTCGCGGTTAATGCAGGACGCACGCTTCAGCAACCCGCCTGCTCGACCTGGCCGCCTGGGCCCGCCTCCCCGAACCGCCCGTTAGGGCCTACCCGCCCGATTTGCCCGTCTGGCTCTGCCTTGTGTTTTCTGCTCCTAGCCCCCCTCTGCTATTGTCTCTCGTGCTCCATCCTCCTCCCTCCCTCTTGTCTCTTCCGTATATCAGTCTTCTTTCCCCCTGTCTTACGGGCTGCGCGAGATACGCGTTGCAGGTAAGAAAGAAATGCCTTTTACGGGATATGATCGAATACGAAAAGGGTGGGTCTCGAAATGTTGGGATACACGTGTTGAGTAGCACGCGAGCAGATAAGAGCGAACACGGCTCAATATTTTGTTGTTAGTGTTGATGTTTATGCGGTTGTTGTTGTTGTCGCTGAGTTCTTATTGTTGTTCCCCCCGTCCAGGGCATATCGTACTTTGAAGTGCCCTCCCCGGGGCTCGCACAGTGTTTTTTATCGGGGGAAATCTTGGGTCTCAGAATTGGGCCCTTGGCCCCGAGTTACAACAACAACGGCTCCCGCTT
Organism: Prorocentrum cordatum; assembly: GCA_963575745.1. Lineage (NCBI taxonomy): Eukaryota > Dinophyceae > Prorocentrales > Prorocentraceae > Prorocentrum > Prorocentrum cordatum. Next base: position 67,699 of record CAUYUJ010012658.1, on the reverse strand, counting down.
GATGCTTCACCACAATGTATTCCCAAACCACGCACTCGCGCAAGACGTACTCACAACTCATGCAGAAATCGCGCTTTCGCTGGGGACTTCCTCGCACTTTATTCCGACGCCGCGCCTTCGACACTGATAATTCACGCTTTCGCTTTGGCCTATCTCACGATTTACTTGGGAACCGCGTTCTCGCTCGAGACTTGCGATTCATGCAGGACGCACCCTTCAGTAATCCGCCTGCTCGACTTGGCCGTTCGGGCCCGCCTTCCCGACCCGCCCGTTAGGGTCTATCCGCCCGATCTGCGCTGCTAGTTTTGTCACGCGTTTTCTGCTCCTTGCCCCTCTGCTACTCTCTGTCTGTTCTTTGTTTGTTCTCTCTCTCTCTCTCTCTCGCTCTCTTTTTGTTATTGTTTTGTTTCTCTCTCTCTCTCCCTTTTGCGCTCCATCCTTCTCCCTCCCCCTTGTCCTTCCATTATATCCGTCCTCTTTCCCCCTGCCGTAGGGGCTGCATGAAATACACGTTGCAGGTAAGCAAGATATACCCCAAGGGTGTACGATCGAAGACGAAGAGGGCGGCGATCGGGGTTTTGGGATACACGTGTTAAACCTCACGCGCGCAGATATCAGCCAGCAACCTTAAATTGATTGTTGGTGTTGCTGCTGCTGCTGTTGTTGTTGCCGTGGCTCTCCTTAGCTCTTTCACTATATCCCTCTCTCTCTTTCTGTTATTCCTCTTATATATATGCATCATATATGCCCGTGCCCATTTGTTTGTATGTGTGTCTCTATGTCTGTATGCATGTATGCATGTATGTATGGATGGATGGATGTGTGGATGTATGGATGTATGGATGGATGGATGTTTCGATGTATGTTGATCTGTATGTGCTTACATATAGATATATATATATATGTATGTAGATGCGCATACACATACAAACATATATATGCTTATACATATATAGATATAGATGGATGCATGCATATATGTATACATGTGTATATTTGTATGTGTATGTCGAAATGGAAATGTGTATGTATCTATGCATGCATGCATGCATGCATGCAAGCATGCATGCATGTACGTGTGCATGTGTCTGCACGTATGTATGCGTGCATGCATGCATGCATGCATGCATGTCTGTAGATGTTATGTGTAGGTGTTTGTATGTCTGTAGGTAAGTAGGTAGGTGTGCATGTATGGCTGCATGCAGATATGCATGTATGCATGATTGCATGTATGTCTGTATGTCTGCGTATATGTATATGTACGTGTAATTGTATAGGTATATGTATATGCATTTGTAAGTGTAACTGTATATGTAGACGTATATGTATATGTATATGCATATGCAAATGTGTATATATATACATATGTATATGTATGTGATTAAATATGTATGTATGTATGTATGTATGTATGCATGTATGTATGTATGTACGTACGTATGTATACACATATGCATACATACATACATATATATATGTATATATATATATATATATATACATATGCTCTCGCCCCCCCCCCCCCCCAGCACCCCCAAACGACGGACTCGGGAGGGGGGGTGCATCCTCCTCATCTTCGTCGTCCTTCTCATCTTCCTCCTCTCCTCACCCTCATCTCCTTATCTCCTTATCTTATGTCTCCTCCTCCTGCTCCTCATCCTCTGCTTCTCTCGCGGGGTGCAAGTCGCACTGCATCTCAATCCGTCCCAACCCAATTGTCGAGACTGCAAGGTGGAGGACGTTTCGCCCCGCTTGGAGAGGAAGAGGGCACGACTACGTCGTCCACTGCCGCAAGCGCGTCAAGGTCAACGGGAAGTACACGTGGGCAAGGCCGAAGTGCGCAAAGCCCGGTTTCCGTAGCATTGCCGAGGACGGCGCGCCTAAGAAGAAGCTGTGGGTGATGGCTGGGACGCAAGTCATCGACCGCTGCCGGTACGGTCTTCGCAAGCACATCGGCAGCGTCAAGGTCGTCAACACGCACTCGCTCCGCCAGAAGATCCGCTCGTTCCAGTGGGAATACTGGAACCGCGGTGCCGACGACTGGCAGCGCACGGGGGACATGCTGAGCGACTTGTGGCACAATGACTTCGGCTAATGAGCCCGCGCGGCTCGGCTTGGCGACGCGGGGTAGCCGGCGGCCAGCGCTGCCCCGCGCGATTTCAACTTATTAGAGCGATGCTAAAGATGCGCCTGAATGCCTCTTCACCGGGCCCACTTAGAAAAAGAACCGAGCACCAGTCCCGCATTCCATAATCGTGATCACGTCGCCGTCGCCCCTCCTCTTCCTGTCCACAAATGCCACTGTCCTCCAACCTGGCGGCTTGCCACTCGCAGTTCGTCTGCGCTCAGCGTTTGCGCGGCCTTGCCCGCCCGCCAAGGCCTCCGCCCGCTCCGTCTTTCTCGCCTCGCCAGCCATGGCCAGCGCCCCTGCCGACCAGGTTCCCTCTTTGAGGTTTTCTCGCGGGCAGGCGTTGCCCGCCCTGTTCCCCCTGCTTGCGATCGCCCCGAACGCCGCCCATCCCCTTCTCGCTTCCCCCCCCCAAACAGTAATACCGCGCCCGTTTAGGCTCAAAGATCAGTTGCCGCGCTCGCCCGTGACCTCGCGCGCTTCCGCGCCGTCCACTATGCCGAGAGCATGCTCGATGGAGGCCGCCACCCCCCCCGCTTGCGGCACGAAGTTCCTCGGGGTGCCGATGGGGAAGGAGGGGCGCACCAACGACGTCATGGTTGCGGCCTGGACCAAGGCGAAGGCCACGCCCGTTCTTGACGTCCTGGCAATGCCCGACGTGGACGGGGACGTGGACAAGGCGGGCACCGCTGTCGTCTGGGGCCCCCCACCAAGCAGTGGAACTTCTCAGCGAGGCGCTCTATCGAAGGCTTCATCGACGTCATTGCGAACTGCGGCGAACTCTCGGGTGTCAACTGGGAGACTGTCAAGGAGGCCATGGCCGATGGTCGGTGCAACAGCTTGCCCCCGCCTCTCGGCTTTTCTGATGATGGCCAAAACGATGTCCCTTGCGTGATGAACATGCGCGTGTCGAAGTCATTGCCTGGCGCTGGTTGCTTGGTGGTGAAGGTGTTCGCGTTTCTCGGCGGCGGAGAGCGCATGTCGACCATCCTCGAGAAGATCGTCGAGGGCGACCCCTGTGTCTTGGACTCCCGCCCCGACACCTTCAACTCGGCGCGGGCCCTGCCGGTGGTCTTAGAGGCGATGGGCAGGTGGCTGTTCCGCTACTGGTGCATGCAGAAGCCCGGGGTAGCCGCGGAGGTCGTGATAGCGAGGTCGCGGAGAAGCAGGCCGCCCTCAACAGGGCGTGGAATTTCGCGCAGGCGGAGGCCCCCCGTGGCCATTTTGACGGCCAGAGGGCCCTGTGGTTGGAGCGCCAGTGCGCGGGCCCTGACTCCCCCATCTACCACGCGAAGCGGGAGTTCGTGAACAGCCCGCTGAAGTGCATCGCGGACCTCGGCTCGCGACCAAGGAGGACTACTACCCGCCCTTAAAGCCAGACGTCCGCAAGGAGTACCAGCCGATGACGAACAGGACCCCGAAGACGCTGACGGGCAACGCGCTGCTTGCGATCGGGGGGGCTGGCTCGGGGGAGACGCCCTTCATGTGCGTCCTCGCCGTGGCGACTGCGAGGCGCAATGTAGACGTCGCTAATGAACGCCGCCCAGGTCGTGCCAAGGCTGCTGTTCGGGTTTCCGCAGAGATGGATTTCTTCCGCAGGGAGGTCGGGGGGCCCCGGGCGCCCTGCATCTTCGATGACGGCGACCTCGCAGATCAGCGGCCTCGCGTCCTCAAGGCCTTCCTTGACCCCGCGCAGGCTGAGGCCGTGACCTGCGCGCGCTGGGGGGCCGCGAAGTTCGCGCGCGGCGAAGCGGGGCGGCAGGCGAAGTCGAAGCGTCGGGGCCAGCCAGGTTTCTTTAGTTTGGCTCTCAGGTTTTGTTGGCGTTTCCCAGGGGAGCGAATCCTGCGCGCCGGTCGGCCCCGCGTTTCGTCTTTGCCCAGGTTTGGCGGCGACGACGAATATAATGCCAGCGCTGACCCAAATGGCGAGGAGTGGGGGCTCGCGGCGACGTCATCCGACGCTGCGAAGCGGACCGCTGCCATCTTGGCGGACATGATTCGGCCCGCCTTCCCCAAGGGTTTGTCCGAGAGCAACTTAGGGGCCATGCTCCAGCGGTGCAACGTCGCCCTGAACACGCGGCATTCGTTCTTCTTCAGGCCCGCTGGCAAGGACTCGGTCGTTGAAAAGCTGCCCCCCATGAGCAGCTACATCGCGGCCGAGGCGGGCAAGATCTCGATGCGGCCCCTCCAGCGCAAGAAGCCCCGCGACCAGGAGGGGCGCGACGGGCCCCTCGCCTTCGAGAAGAAAGATGCGCTCAAGCTCATGGCCGAGGCGCGCGATGCAGCGGGCGCGCGCGGCGATGGCGGGGATGGCGCCGCCGCCGCCGCCGCCGCGGGCGGGGCGCCAGCTGGCGCCGCGGCGCCGTGGAGGGCAGGCCAGTCGGGTGGCCTTGGGGCCGCGCCCGAGGACGACGACTTGTTCGGCCGCCGCGGCGGCGCCGACGTCGCGGACGAGGAGGACGTGTTCGGCTTCGGCGGCGGCAAGGCCGCGACCGAGCCGACGCCGCCCAAGGGGCTGACGGCGGCGCGGAACGCCCGCGTGGAGCAGCTCGTCAAGTTCGAGACCAACGCGGGCATGATTGTGCCGTGGCAGACTGGCGCTGCCTCAGGGTCGAGCGGCGGCGCGAGTGCGCCGAGTGGCGAGGCGGCGCCCGCTGACGCCGCGCCCGAGGTGCAGCCCCTGATCGTCGGTTGCCACGGCGCTCTCCCTGAGGAGGACCATCGCGAGCAGATGGCGATCTTCCACGGCTTCGCCCAGGCCCACCACGGCGCGCACGAGGACCTGGTCACCCCGCCCAGGGGGGCCAGGAAGACGGGCTTGGCGCGCGGCTGGCCGCTCTCGCCCGTCGACCGCCAGGAGCAGCAGGCGATCTTTGCGTCGATCGTGTCGCAGGCGCATGGGGAAACCATCGCGATTGACGACGGAGACGTCGACTTGGACGCAGAGATGGGGGCCGTGCTCGAGGCCGATCAGCTTGGTGGCGATGCCGAACAGCTTGGTGGTGGCGCGGCCGAGCAGCCTGATAGCGATGCCGACTGAGGCACGGCGCGCTCCCGAAGTTCTGAAGGGG
>CAUYUJ010012658.1:20000-57500 GCA_963575745.1 Prorocentrum cordatum | reverse complement strand
CTTTCAATTTCGCGTAGACGGAGTAATAGGAGCCGATTATCCCGTGTAGCGGGTACACCGAGCAGGTGCGGCCTATAATTCCATCTGCACGCAGTAATAGGGGCCAATTATCCGTGAGTCGGATACGCGGAGCAATAGCGGCCTCCGGTGTTCCCACGGAAGGTTTTTTGTTGGCATATCGTCCTGCAGAGTGCGTTGGCCAAGAGTGTTTTTTACCAGTCGCCCAGCGCCCACCCTGGCACGTATCGCGGTGGCGTGCCGCTGGTTCTGGGCCCGCAATCTCTGGGCGCCACCAAGCGAGCGCTTGATTTGCGAGCCAGCGCGCCCCGCGAAGGAGGCCACGCAACCCCCTGAGCTCGCCGACCTCGCATTCGTGGAGAGCTCCTGGTCGCTCGTCGCATTCGCTTCCGCGAGGCTCGAGGCCATTGTGGCCAGTGGCGTGGCAACCAACGGCGAGGCAGCGCATCTCCCTGGGGTCTTCTCGCCCGATGGCCACGAGATCATTCGTATCATCATCAAGGCCGGCATGCGCGGCCTATCAGCCAGGCCGAACGCTTGGGAGACCGCGATGGGCGAGTGGCACGTCGTTGCGCTTCCGAGCTGAGAGCTCACGCCCAAGCAGCGCCAGGCGTCGGAGCCGCCAGTGGACATGAGGGCCGTGCACCCCAGATGCCCGTCGCCACCGCGGAGAAGGTCGCGACCATGATCGCGGAGGCCCTGCAGGATTTAGGGGTCGTTCGCGCTCTCCAGCCGACCACCGTGAGGGCCGCCTGCTTAGCGCACTTGAGGGACCTGGCTACCGCTGCGGGGGGCGCTGCGGAAGCCGCCGCAGCTTCGGGTTCCGTCGCAGCCGCGATGGCTCTAGCGACGACAGCGGCGGCCGCGGAGGCAGCCGATGGCAACGCCGACGCAGGGGTCGCAGGGGCCGCCGTTGAGGCCGACGGCGCAGGGCTGGACAGAGCCAGCGAGGGGGGCGAGATGCAGGCCCAACGACTTCGACGAGGAAAATTCCGACAGCACCTGGAAGCCAGACGAGGGCGTCGACGAGCGCGCTGGCAAGGGCTACGAGGAAGTGGACGAGTCCGGAAGTGGAGAACCCGAAAGGGGTAGACGAGCCCGTGGACTTCGACGACGAGTCTGCGACAGACCTCGCAGCGCGTTCCGCGGCAGCAGCCGCGCGCGCAGAAGCCGCGGTGCCAGTTGCGCGCGCGGAGCCCGCGGCCGCCGCCGCTGCGTCTCCCGCGGCGCCATCGGCGCAGTCGGAGGCACCAGCCGCGCACGCGGAGGCCCCTGCCGGGCGCTTGCAGCGCCGGCCGCGGCGCCCGCCGCGCTGGCTGGAGCGGCCGACGACGAGCAGCTTGCCGACCCAACCTGCGCGACCCACAGTGCGCCGAGGTGAAGAATCCCTAAAGGCTTGTCGACTTTTCGCCAATCGACTTGTGAGAATCGAGCCAGATAAACCCAGGTAAATGTATATAAATCGAGGTAAATCCAGGTCAATCCAGGTAAATCTAGATAAATCTGGGTAAATCCAGGTAAATCCAGAGATCTCCAGGGAAAGTTCGAGCACTTCGCGGCCGCTCCAGCGCGAGTCGAAGGACGGCAGAAGTCGTTAAGCCTTTAACGAAGGAAGGGGGAGAATGGCGTCCTTTTGACGCAAGCAGCGGGCGGAATCTGGCGGAGCCAGCCGATGGAGGAGAAGGCGCAGCGCGTGGAGCTGTCCAGGGAGCGGAGCCACGAATTCGCGGCAGCGAAGGCCAAGCGCCTGCGCGGCAAGCCCTTGGTCTTTGGCGCAGGTCTGGACCCCTTTCCTCCTTCTCGCCCTTCTCCTCCTGAGTGTAATATTCCTCCTCGTCCTGCTTGTCCTCCTCCTCTCCTCGCCCTCGTCCTGCTGGCCCCCCATCCCCCTGCCCCCCGTCCTCTCGATTCTCCACCTGTTCTACTTTTGGCATGAGAGCGTCGTCGCCGTGGGTGCCTAGATGCCCGGGCGTGCTCGCTGGGGTAGTTTGGGTCTCCACTGGCACCGCGGTTGCGCGTCTATCGGCAGCGGTGCGCGATTGGATTCGTAGAGCATGGCTTCAAAATCTCGAGCGTAAAGTGCAACCTCGGCCAAAACGGATGCGCGCCATGAAGAGGCTGACCCCCGGGTGATTAAGCGGAGGATGTTTCCAGAAAGCGTGTGTGGGATCAACGCAATCACGTCCACGCTGCACTCTCGATGCGAATGTGATCAAGTGATCAACGCTCTGCGCGTGTTTCTGCGACCCTGCGTGTTCACGGTGAGGGGGTCTTCTTTGTAGCACAGCTTCGAGGTGCCAGCCCATCATCATGCACGTTACACTCAGCAAAGAAAGGCGCTATCCCCCGCTTGCCTCCCCCTATCCCCTCTTTCTCTCCTTCTCTCCGCCCCATCCTCCCTGTCTCCCGCTCTCTGTCCCTCCCTGCCTACGTGTGCATGTCCGTCCTCCGTTATTTGTTTTCGCATTTCCATTCGCCGCATTGTTGTCATCACTCTCGCTGTTAAGCTGAACGTCGTCAAGCTACGGGCACACAACATGCGCGCCGCCGCATCAGCTTGCTGGGACCCTCCGAATAGGCTTCAAGAGGGCCGCAGAAGGCCCCAAGGCGACCCCGGAGATGTGCAACGGCCGTTGCACATCTTCGGGGCGCAGTTGGGACCCTTTTGGGCCTTTTGGGGCGTCCTGTTGGGCCCCCCCGAGACGGCCTGGGAAGGCCCGAAAGGGTTCGAAAACAGCTCCAAGAGAGCTTTGGAACGTCCGCAAGAGGGCCCTACGAAGGCTCCGCGAGGTGCGCCACGGGGTTCCAAGAGGGCCTCAAAGGGGTGCCGAAGAGGGCTCCTACAATCTGCAAGGGCCTTTTGCGCATACTTGGGGTCGTGTTGGGACCCATTGGAGCCCCCTTTGGTGGTGTCCTTCCGCAGAGTCTGGATACACGGAGTAATAGGGCCCTACTACTCCGAATACGCGGAGTAGCAGGCCGCTGTTATTCCGTGTGTCCGTTGCACGGAGTAAAAAGGCCTTTATTATTTTGCAGCCGCTGACTAATTAGCTTTATTGCTCCGTGTATGCCGGCGCCAGCGAGCGTCGCTAATCACAACAATCATAACAACCATAGAAACAACAACATTCATCCGCACCATGGAATCCCACTTCAGCCACGCACCCAGGGACAATGAACGACCGTTCGGCCCCTTTCATTCTGATATGTGTATATACTGGTTTTTGTGTGATTATGTAAGTGTATGCGTACATAGTTTTGTACACGGGACATGACTGAACACATATATGTTCCCCCCCCCGCATTCCGATGTATGTATATGTATGTATAGGTATGGATTCACACACACACATAGATATGTGTGTACGCCTACATTGTTGCATGTCTGTCTGTATGTTTGTTTGTGTGTAAGTACGGATTGACCCGTAGATGTGTCAACGTTTCAGAAACATTTTCGGCTGCGTATGGTTCCAGCGCGATCGCGCTCGTGAGGGGGCGATGTATGTTTCCACCTCGCTTGTCGGAGCCTTGTCTTTCTCCTTCCCCTTCTTCTTCATGATCTTGGTCTCGCCGTGTGTCCTCCTGCCCCCATCGAGGGCGCTGGGCGCCCCAGGCAGACGACAAGGAGAGCCGCCCTGGAGATGGCAAGTTCTACCAGCTGGGCGGCGACGCCGCTAATCCCGAGGCCAGCTGAGGGGGGCCAGCTTCTCTCGGATCCAGAGATGCAGCGCGGCGAGGCACTCTCAGCGGCAGCGTCCAGCGAGGAACACAGGGTGGGCACGCGGGGCGCCGAAAGCGCCCGCACGGCCCTCGCGGTACATCGCCTCCTCCTCCTCCTCCGCCTCCCTTTCCTCCTCCGCCGCCTTCTCCTCCTCCTCCTCCTCCTCCTCCTCCTCCCTCCTCCTCCTCCTCCTCCTCCTTCTCCTCCTCGCTCCTCGCTCCTCGCTCCTCCTCCTCCTCCTCCTCCTCCTTCTCCTCCTCGCTCCTCGCTCCTCTCCCCTCCTCCTCCTCCCTCCTCCTCGTCCTCCTCCTCCTCCCCCTCCTCCCTCCTCCTCCTTCTCCTCCTCCTCCTCCTCCTCCGCCTCCTCCTTTTCCTCCTCCTCATGCTCTTCCTCCTCCTCCTGATCCTCCTCCTCTTCCTCCTCCTGCACCTCCTCTTCCTCCTCCTCCTCGTCCTTTTTTTTTTTCTCCTCCTCCTCCTCCAAGTAAGGTCTTTTAGTCAACGAATTCCTGGTTCCCGGTTCCCGGCTCCCAGTTCCCGGCTCCCGGTTCTCAGGCTCCTGCGGTTCCCAGTTCCCGGCTCCCGGTTCCCAATTCCCGGTTCTTGGTTCCCGGTTCCCGTCGTTTCCCGGTTCCCGTCGTCCCAGTTCCCGGCTCCCCGCTCCCGGTTCCCGGTTCCCGGTTCCCGGTTTCCGGTTCCCGGTTCCCGGTTCCCGGCTCCCGGTTCCCGGCTCCCGGTTCCCGGTTCCCGGTTCCTGGTTCCCATTACCCGGGGCCCGATTCCCGGTTCACGGTTCCCGGTTCCCGGTTCGGTTCCCGGTTCTCGCCAATGCCCGGTTCCCGCTTCTCGCTGTTTCTTGGCTCGTTCCTGGTCCCAGTTCCCAGCAATTCCCGGCTTTGGGTTCTCGTTTCCCGGTTCATAGTTTTTGTTTCCAAACTCCGGGCTCCCAATTCCCAGGTTTTTGGTTCTTTGTTCGGGGGTTCCTGCGGTTCCCGGCTCCCGGGTCCGAGTTCTCGGTTCCTGGTGTTTCTCTCTTCCTCTCTCTCTCTCTCTCTGTCTTTCTCTCTCTCTTTCGTCACTCTACTTCTCTCTTTCTCTCTCGACACAAATACAACTTTGTATACATAATTGCAAACCTTACACATATAGAGAGAAGTATGTGCGTATGTGTATCTAATTACATGCCTACCTACCTACCTACCTACCTACCTGCCGATCTACATACATACATACATGCATATATACATACATACATACATACATACATGCATGCATGCATGCATGCATGCATGCATACATACATACATACATACATACATACATACATACATATACAACTATATATATATATGATATCATTCTCTTTCGTTTTCCCTCCCCCGGCTCCCCACTTCCCGATTACATGTCCCCGGTCCTGCGTTCCCAATTCTCGGTTTACAACTCCAGGCTCCCAGCTCCCAGCTCCCGGCTCCCGATTCCCGGTTCCCGGCTCCCGGCTCCCTGCTCCTGGTTCCCGGCTCCCGGCTCCCAGCTCCCAGTTCCCGGTTCCTGGGCCCTGGCTCGTGATTCCGAATTCCAGGGTTCTCGGTTCGCGGTTCCCGGTTCCCGGTTCACGGTTCCTTGTTCGGGGGGTTCTTTTTTTCTCTTTCCTCTCTTTGATTATCTCCCTTCTCTCTCCCTCTATCGATATTTCTGTTTTGCTGGCGTTCCTTACTTGTTTCTCTGTCTCTTTCTCCATACATATATCAATACATACATACATGTGTATCCACTTACGCGTGGAAATACTCTACGTACATGATATGTCTGGTTATGTATTGACCGCACCCCCTCTCTTACCCTGACTCTCTCTCTCTCTATCTCTTTCTCTATTTCACTCCCTCCCCTCTCTCCCTCTATTTGCGCTCTATCCCTTCGGATATGTATACATTTGAATAGATTGCCTGTGTTCGTCGAGTTATCCTTATGTGTGTACCTTTATGTGAAAAGACGTGTATATACATTTCCGCATACCTTGTCTGTGTATATAGCTATACCTCTCTCTACATACACATGTACTCTTCATGTGCATGCGTAACCCTGTAAGAATATATACCTCTCAGTTTGTTTTTCCCCCCCTCTCTCTCTGCACATCCTTTCCTTTCTACATATATCCATGCATACAAACATACATATATATTAATACATACATGCATAAATACGTATGCTCAGTATGTACGTATTGATATATATGAGGACAGATTCAGATATCTCTCTCTCTTTATCTCTCTCTTCCCCCCCCTCTCTCTTTATGAACCTTTTATTTTGTTTATTGATGTTTCCCTCTCTGTCTGTACATCTGTAAGAATGTATGGATTGATGTCCTTCTGTCTCTCTCTGTTTCTATATATACATAATCACGCATATGTTATATAAACAAATGCTATTAGCCCAGTCAGTGCTTGCACTGAAGGGGTCCTAGCGGAGATTGAAAGACTTGGCGAAAGTGCTGGGCCGATTTCGGTGGGCGGCCGGGTTCCCGGGTTCAAGGTTCCGGGTTCCTGGGGTCCTGGTTCTAGGTTCTGGGCCGATTTCGGTGGGCGGCGGGGTTCCCGGCTTCCCAGGTACCTGGTTGATCTTCTTATCGATAGGTTTCACCATCGATCTCATTACCCACCTCTCGATCGATTTCCCGATCGATCGCACAATCGATCCCACTATCGATCTCATAATCGATCCCACTATAGATCGCGCGAGCGATCTCACGATCGATCTCAATATCGATCTCAATGAATCGACTTCACTATCGGTCTCACGATCGACCATACAATCGTCCTCACTATCGATTCCACGATCTATCTCACAATGGATTCCAATTGCCCAATCGCAATTTAAACTCATCTACTGGTTGGCGTTTTCTCTTGTTTTATTTATCAATATACATATGCGTACGCATCCACATAATTAATCATGTGTAATTTGCATATGTATGCATACCTGAAACTAGATGTTTTATATTTTACATTCACAGACACACACACACGCACACACATAAACATATATATATATATATACACATGCACTCCTATTCATGTACGTTTATAGGGCCGGGGACGCTGGAACAAAACAAAACACACACATAACGAATCTGGCCCTCCCCGGACTTCTGGGCAACCCTTCAGACGACGCGGGAGAACCCCACGGGAGCCCGAAGACGGCCCCAGACGGGTTCCAGGCGTTCTGGCGCGCTCTCGAAACGACCCCAGAGAGCCCCAGCAATTACGGTCCACGACAAACCCGAAGAAGTCGTCATACCCCCAAAGATCGCTCCACAACGTCCCAAGAGGCCTCACAGCCCAAGAAGGCTCGAAGAGGCAAACATCATTCCCCAATCAGTGCTTGCACTGAAGGGGTCCTAGCGGATATTGAAAGAGAAGGCGAATGTTTCACGCCGGTTTTGGTGGCAAGCCGGGTTCCTGGGTTCCGGGTTCCGGGTTCCCGGGATCCCGGTTCCCAGGCTGATTTCGGTGGTCGGCGAGGTTCCCAGGTTCCCGGGTTCCTGGTCGATCTTCTTTTCGATCGGTCTCAGCATCGATCTCATTTCCCACCTCTCTATCGATCTCACCATCGATCTCACAATCGATCTCACAATCGATCTCGCAAGCGGTCTCATTAGAGATCGCACAAGCGATCTCGAGATCGATCTCCCTATCGATCTCATTGAATCGATTTCACTCTCGGTCTCACGATCGACCATACAATCGTCAACTATCGATTCCACTATCGATCTCATTATCGATCTCACAATCGATCTCAAGATCCATATGACTAATTTCCAAATCATCCACTGATTGGGGTTTCCTCAGGTGTAATTGATGTTCTGTTGGTTTTTGGCGAATTGTGGGTTTCTCCTCTTTTCGGCTTCGCGAAGCTCCAAGATGGCGGTTTTCTGGGCGTCCGAAGCCGCCTGGGAGGCTCCGAAATCACCCCACAACCATCCGAAAGGGATTCCAGGCAGTCCAAGAGAGCCCCAAAACGGCACAACAGGGTCCAAGAAGGCCCTAAGAGAGCCCGATGGCGGTCCAAGAAAGATGGCCCCCAACCACCCTCCGAAGCATTCCAAATCGTGACGTCGTTTAGGGAGACCGCGATTGGCGCCAGGGTGGCCCGAGGAAGCCCCGAGAGGGCCCCAGAACACGTCCAGGAGGCTTCTAAGAACGCCTGAAAAACTTGTGTGAGGCTCTCCAAAGAGGAACCTGCGCAAGAAGAGCTGAAAAGGATGGGGAGAATGCGCAGTGTATAGCGGGAATGAAGGAAAAGAAACGTGGAGGAAGGATAACGAATAACATTATTATAACGGCGATGCTGGAAAAGGCAACAAGGAGTTATCGTAGAATTGTCGGCTTGACTTTCCTGCCATTCCGCATTCCTCCTGCATTCCCAACTTCAAGGGCCAAGGTGCATAGCCTTCTTTGTCCCTCTCTCCCGATTTCCCACTACCCGAACACATAGTTATTCCAAATCCTGCGTTCCTGGTTCCCGGTTCCCGATGAACTGGTTGTTCCGGGTTCCCAGCTCCCGGTTCTTGGTTCCCAGTTCCCGGTTCCCGGTTCCCGGTTCCCGGCTCCCGGCTCCCGGTTCCCGGCTCCCGGCTCCCGGTTCTTGGTTCCCGGTTCCCGGCTCCCGGTTCCCGGTTCCCGGTTCCCGGTTCCCGTTTCCCAGTTCCCGGTTCCCGGCTCCCGGTTTCCGATTCTCGGTTCCCAGCTACTTTCTCTATTGCTCCATATAGTGCCTCCTCCTCCTCCTCCTCCTACTCCTCCTCCTCTTTCCCTCCTCCGCCGCCTTCTTCTCCTTCTCCTCCTCCTCCTTTTCCTCCCTTTCCTCTTGCTCCTCCTCCTCCTTCTTCTCCTCCTCCTCCTCCTCCTCCTTCTCCTCCTCCTCCCTCCTCCTCCTCCTCCTCCTGCTCCTCCTCCTCCCTCCTCCACCTCCTCCTCACCTCCTCCTCCTCCTTCTCCTCCTTCCTCCTCCTCCTCCTCCTCCTTCTCCTCCTCTTCCTCCTCCTCTTCCTCCTCCTCCTCCTCATCCTCCTCTTTTTCCTCGTCCACCCCCTCCCCCTCCTCCTTTTCCTCCTCCTCATCCTTCTCCTCCGCCTCCTCCTTTTCCTCTTCCCCATCCTTCTCCTCCTGCTCCTACTCCTCCTCCTCTCTCCTCCTCCTCATTCTCCTCCTCCTGCTCCTCCTTCTTCTTCTCCTCCTCCTCCTCCTCCTCCTGCACCTCCTCCTCGTCCTCCGCCTCCCCCTGCCCCTACTCCTCCTCCTCCTCCTCTCCTCCTCCTCCTCCTCCTCCTTTTCCTCCTCCTCCTCCTGTTCCTCCTCCTCCTCGTGTCCTCCTCCTCCTCCTCCTCCTCCTCCTCCTCCTCCTCGTCCTCCTCGTCCTCTTCGTCCTCTCCCAGAATCGAATTTCGTGAAACACGCATTATGTCGTGAAAAAACCACGACCAGAGCTCTAGGCCCCAGTTTGCTGCGGGGTTCCACGAGCCAGATCGATCCGTTAGGGTTCTGGAGCCAGGCCCGAGACGGGACAAGATTGTACGTCGCATGTTTAACGAACCTTGGGTCTGAGGGTCTTCCTTTTCCTGCGACTCCTGCCGTTTACGGGCCAACCACGGCTGCTCGCAGGTCCTCGATCTCAGCTGGCCGCCGAGAGAGCCCTTGCAATTCGCCGGCTCAACAGGCCAGATGCGTGCTAAAACCCGCGGTAACAGTTGAATAGTTCGCGCGCGCGTCGCGTTCCCTGGGGCTTCCCGGATGAAGATACCCCGGGCGCAGCCTGGCCACCCTTTAGTCAGGGATGGTGTTGCTCTTGGGTGCGGCTTTCCAGGCCCCCCAAAGCGTTCCAAGAGCGCCCCAAGGACCCTCCAACCCAAAATGGTCCGAGACGGCCCAAGAGCGCTCCAAGACACCCACGAGAACCTCTGCATGGTCGGGGCCGCCTCAAAAAAGCTTCCCGCGGCCGAAATCATTGACTTCCCTTGGTTGTCTTACTGATTTGTGCGTTCTCCCCTTTTTGTGACTGCGGCGGCTCTCCATGACGGCCCAGGAGGTCTTCAACATCGCCCCAAGACAGCCCAAGATACTCCCAGGAGGGCCTCAAGATGACTCAAGAGGGCTCCAGTACGGCCCATGAGGCTCCCCAAGATGGCTCAAGGGGCCCCGCAGAGGACCCAGAAACATGAATCCGAACTGTCATTTGAAGCCTGTTCCCCCGAAGCTGGCCCTCGACACCGCCAGCAGCAAGCTCTCGAAGAACTTCCAAGAGGCCCCCAGAGGCTCCCAGCGAGGCCCCCCAGAGGCCCCCAGAGGCTCCTAAGACGCCCCCCGGAGGCCCCCAGAGACCCCCAAGAGACCCCAAAATGCTGACACGAGGCCCCCCGCAGTTCTGCATTGCAGACGAACGCTCGGCCAATAGACAGCGGTGAGACAACATGGGCCGGCGGAGTGAGCGAAGCGACTTAAACATTTGATTGCAGCCCATGCGAGTTAGACACGCTCTTCGTAGGGCTGGCCCTTAGGCACACTTGTCAAAGACTTTCTCGGAAAAGCAGCAGGTGGAGCCCTGAAAAGGCGCGGATGGCGAGACTGCTCCGAGGCGTGCACCCACACGAGGGTTGATCGATTGGCGCCCAGTAGGAGTGGCATGGATCTGACATGATCCAACCTCGAAGCTGCGGAGCCACGTGGTTCCAACTTTCTGCTCTCGGGGTATGTCGGCGAGGCAGGCGCGGCACTACCTGGGCCCCCCTTCCAGGATGCCCGTGCCCTCCCTTTCGTTGCCGCGTGGATTTGAGACGGCAGCTCGGGCGTCGTTTCCCTCCTCCCCTTCCCTCCCTCCTCCTTCTCCTCCTCCCACTCGTCCTCCTCCTCCTCCTTCCTCCTTGTCCTCCGCATCCCTCCTCCTCCCCCTCCTCCTCCTCCTCCTCCTCCTCCTTTTTCCGTCTCCTCCTCCCTGCTTCCTCCTCCTCCTCCTCCTCCTCCTCCTCCTTCTCCTCCTCCTCCTCCTTCCTCCACGGCTCTCGTCGCCGGCTCCGTCAGGACTCGCTCTGGTCTGCCCTTCTGCCTAGCGGCCCGCCCGTGCGGCGCGGGCGGCCCGACTGGTGGCGCCCCGTGGTGGGCGCCTGGACAAGAGAGCCCACAGACGAGGGCCTCGCATTCGGCACCTCTCGCCTTTAGCAGAGGCCGGCGGGAGTACAACGGCGGCGGGTCCGACTGTGGAAGTTCGGCAGATGGCGTCCAGATTGCGATCCAGGATTTCGGGAGTCGGCCACGTGGGGGGCACTGGGTCGGCCACACGCAGAGGGGAGTTAGGGGGGGAGGCTTCTTAGAAGTACCACCTGCTTCTGAGAAGGCGCTGGCTTTGTCTACAGATGTAGGGTCGGCGCCTTCTAAGAAGCAGGCTCCTTCTAAGAAGCCTTTCCCCCTCCCCCTCGTCCTCCTCCTCCTCCTCTTCCTCCTCCTCCTCCTCCTCTTCCTCCTCCTCCTCCTCCTCCTCCTCCTCCTCCTCCTCCTCCTCCTCCTCCTCCTCCTCCCCCTCCTCCGCCTCCCCCTCTCCCTCCTCCTCCTCCTCCTCCTCGTCCTCCTCCTCCTCCTCCTCCTTCTCTTCCTCCTCCCCCTCCTCCGCAGAGGGGCCCCTACCCTTCCCTGCGCGCCGCTGAGTGGTGCGAGAAAATCGAGGTCCGTGGCACGGCTCGCGTGCACGGGTGAGCGCGTGAGTTCAGCGCGAGGAGGAGGAGGAGGAGGAGGAGGAGGAGGAGGAGGAGGTGGTGGTGGTGGAGGAGGAGGAGGAGGAGGTGGTGGTGGTGGTGGAGGAGGAGGAGGAGGGGATGAGGAGAGGGAGGAGGAGGATGGGGAGGAGGAGGAGGAGGAGCAGGAGGAGGAGGACCAGTGTAAAATCAAGAGTCATCAACGATGTTGGAATTCACCCTCCCTGCAAGGTCCCTCCTCATAGGCCCCCGCAACGGTTCATTTCCATTGAGGGAACTGCCTCGTTGGAAGACAACCGTTTGAAGATCCTGAGGCATGCCAAAACATTATTCTCGGGATTTCGAGACCACGTATCAACCTGACTGCTGCGTCTTGACGGTCCGGAATCGTGCCAGAGCGCCATTTTTGGGACTTTAGCACCGCGAATCAACATTACTGTTGCACCCGCATAATCCGGAATCTTTCCAAAACACCATTTCTGGTACGTCGACTATGGGAATATGTGAAACTTTAGCTAATGTTGAAAACGAATGTGCGCGGCGCTAAGACGAGAGCAGCATTTAGAAAAGGAAGCGCCCTCAATCCGTGAAACTCTTGCAAATGTTTGAAAAGAATGTGCGCGGCGCTAAGGCCAGAGCCAAATTTTGAAAACCACCCGCCCTCGATCCGTGAAGCTCTTGCAACTTTTAAAACGAGTGTGTGCGGCGCTAAGGCGTGGGCCACATTTGGACCCGCCCTCAATCCGTGAAACACTTGCTAATTCCCGGAAAGGGCTCGAGCCCAGGGTTCTCTTTTAGTTGGTAAACCTGTCCCCCGGTGCCAACTTGAAGGAGGCCGGCGAATTTTTTCCCTGATAAATATCGAGGTCGAAGGAGGCCGGCGAATTAAAATTTGAGGATGTCTCGAGCGAAACGCTTGTTTTTGAAATCCCGATCGATAAATCACAGGGTGCGGGCCACTTTTTCGTGTGTTGAGGATGTCTCGAGCGAAACGCTTGCTCCGCAGAGTTTGCCGAGGATGTCTCGAGCGAAACGCTTGTTTTGCAGAGCCGACCGCGACGCGGAAAAGCGCCCCGCGCGAAGGAATTTCGATGATGTTTCGACTAATTTGTTTGTTTTTGTACGATTTCCTGGAATTTTGGCAGGATGTCTCGAGCGAAATGCACGACCCCACCCTAGCACGACCATACCCCAGCACGACCACACCCCAGCACGACCAGACCCCAGCACGACCCCACCCCAGCACGACCCCACCCCAGCACGACCATACCCCAGCACGACCACACCCCAGCACGACCCGACCCCAGCACGACCCTACCCCAGCAAGACCACACCCCAGCACGACCACACCCCAGCACGACCTCACCACAGCACGACCACACCCCAGCACGACCACGCCCCAGCACGACCACGCCCCAGCACGACCACGCCCCAGCACGACCACCCCCCCAGCACGACCACCCCCCAGCACGACCACCCCCCAGCACGACCACACCCCAGCACGACCACTCCCCAGCACGACCACACCCCAGCACGACCACACCCCAGCACGACCACACCCAGTCGCACCCCCGTGGAATGTTTCGTGGCGTGTCTGGTTGAGTGGTTGCCTGTTCGTGGGGTGTCTCGTGGAATGTTTCACGGGGTGTCTCGTGGAATGTTTCGTGAGGTGTCTCGTGGAATGTTTCGTGAGGTGTCTCGTGGGATGTTTCGCGGGGTGGCACGACCACGCCCCAGCACGACCACCCCCCCAGCACGACCACCCCCCAGCACGACCACCCCCCCAGCACGACCACCCCCGCACGACCACACCCCAGCACGACCACACCCCAGCACGACCACTCCCCAGCACGACCACACCCCAGCACGACCACACCCCAGCACGACCACACCCAGTCGCACCCCCGTGGAATGTTTCGTGGCGTGTCTGGTTGAGTGGTTGCCTGTTCGTGGGGTGTCTCGTGGAATGTTTCAAAGGGTGTCTCGTGGAATGTTTCGTGAGGTGTCTCGTGGAATGTTTCGTGAGGTGTCTCGTGGGATGTTTCGCGGGGTGTCTCGTGGGATGTTTCGTGAGATGTCGCCCAGTTGGGTATCGTGAAAACGTGACCATGCTGCACATGTCTTTATCCCTTTCCGGGTTCGTGGGTCCATCATGTTTTTAGCACGAATGTGCGCGGCGCTAAGGCGAGGGCCACATGTTGAAAACGACCCGCCCTCAATCCGTGAAACTCTTGCAAGGTTTTGAGACGAATGCGCGCGGCGCTAAGGCGAGAGTCACATTTTGAAAACGATTCGCCCTCAATCTGTGAAGCTCTTGCAAATGTTTGAAGCGAATGTGCGCGGCGCAAAGGCGAGAGCCACATGTTGAAAACAACTTGCCTTCCATCTGTGAAACTGTTGTCACTGTTTAAGCTTCAGAGTCGTAAATGGTGAGAAAGTCTCAGGCGAAACGCCCGGCCCGTCTTCAAAACTGGCTTCGGGGTGCGACAGGGAGGAGTTATCTATAAGGACAAGGAATGGAGGGATCAGGAGGGGGAGGAGGAGGAGGGGAAGCAGGAGGAGGAGGAGGAGGAGGAGGAGGAGGAGGAGAGGGAGGGAAGAGGAGGATCAGGAAGAGGAGGAGGACCAGTGCAAACCCAAGGGTCGTCAACGATGTTGGAGTAAACTCTCCCTCCAAGATCCCTCTTCCTAGGGCCATGCAGCGGTTCATTTCCACGGGGGGAGCTGCCTCGCTGGAAGACAAGAATTTGAAGAGCCTGAAGCGTGCCAGAATGTTGTTCTCCGGACTCCAACGCCACGGATCAGCCTGACTCTATAGCCCCCTGTAGCCCTATAGTCCTCTAGCCTTATAGCCCTTTAGCCCTATAGTCACATAGCCCTATAACCCAATATCCCTATAGCCCTGTAGCCTTATAGCCCTATAGACCTATAGCCCTATAGTTCTACAGCCGTATGGCCCTATAGCCCTCTAGCCCTCTAGCCACATAACCCTATGTTTAACCCTATGACCCTATAGCCCTATTGCCCAATCGCCCTACAGCCCTGCAGCCCTATAGCCCTATAGCGCTATCACCCCATGGCCTGATAGCCCTACAGCGCCCTACAGCTCCATTGCCCTATAGCACTATAGCTTTATATGTGATTGTGATTGTTGGTTTCTCCCCAGTATCATTTCCCAATCAGAGCTTGCCTCTGTAGGGGTCCTAGCGGAGTCGTGTGGTTAGGTGAGGTTTGGCGCCGGTTTCGGCGGCACCCCCGGGTGCCTGGGTGCCCAGGTGCCCGGGTGCCCGGGTACACAGGTGCCCAGGTGCCCGGGTGCCCGGTAGCCCTATGGCCTTGTTGCCTTATAGCCTTATAGACTTATAGCCCTTATAGCCCTGTAGCCCTATAGCCCTATAGACTTACAGCCCTATAGCCCTAATATCGCTATAGTCCTATAGCCCTATAGCCCTGTAGCCTTATAGCCCTATAGCCCTATAGCCCTATATCCTTATAGCCTTATAGCCTTATAGCCCTATAGCCCTATAGCCCTATAGCCATATAGTCCTATTGCCCTATAGCCCTATAGCGCCATAGCCCTGTATCCCAAAACAGATTCTGAGTGCGGTTTTCCCCAATCAGAGCTTGCCTCTGTAGGGGTCCTACCGGATTCATAAGGTTAGGTGAGGTTTGCCACCGATTTCCGTGGCCCTCCCGGGTGCCTGGGTGCCCAGGTGCCCCGGTGCCTGGGTGCCCTGGTGCCTTATAGCCCTAAAGCCCTATAGACCTATAGCCTTATAACCCTATAGCCCCATAGCCCAATAGCCCTATAGCCCTACAGCCCTATAGCCCAATAGCCCTATAGCCCTATGATACCGGAGGAACAACCCAATCAGATTTTTGTTAGGGCTATAGGGCTATAGGGCTATTGGGCTATAGGGCTATACGGCTATCGGGCTATAGGGCTATAGGGCTATTGGGCTATAGGGCTATAGGACTGTGATCTATAGGGCCATAGGGCTATAGGGCTAGGGGCTATAGAGCTATATGGGCTATGGGGCTATGGGGCTATAGGGCTATAGGGATATGAGGCTATTAGGGCTATAGGGATATGAGGCTATAGGGCTACAGGGCTATAGGGCTATACGGCTATAGGGCTATAAGGCTATAGGGCTACTGGGCTATTGGGATATTGGGCACCCCCGGGCACCCGGGCACCCCCGGGCACCCGGGCACCCGGGCACCCAGGCCCGGCCACCGAAATCGGCCACGCACCTCACCGGCCACCGGGGCACCCGGGCACCGCCGGGCACCCGGGCCCCCCCGGGCACCCGGGCTCGGCCACCGAAATCGGCCGCACCTCTCACCTAATCTTTTAATCCGCTAGGACCCCTACAGAGGCAAGCTCTGATTGGGGAATAGTTGTGTAGACTTAGAGCCTTAGAGCCCTATCGCCCTATAGCCCTATAGCCCTGTAGCCCTGTAGCCCTATAGCCTTATAGACCTAAAGCCTTATAGCCCTATAGGCCTATAGCCCCATAGCCCTCTATCCCTATAGCCCTGTAGCTCTATGGTCCTATAATTAGCCCTATGGTCCCATTGCCGTATAGCTTCATAGCCCCATGGCCCTAGCCCCAGAGCCCCATAACCCCATAGCCCTATAGCCCTACAGCCAGCCATATAGCCCTATGGCCCTATAGCCCTATAGCCCTATAGACCTATAGCCCTATAGTCCTATAGTTCCATAACCCTATAGCCCCATAGTCCCATCGCCCGATAGCCCAATAGCCACATACCCTTATAGCGCTAGAAAAGACTATGATTGGGGCTTTTCTCCGGTGTCAAATAAGGAAAAAGGAGTGGAGGAGGAAGATGAGGAGGAGGAGGAGGAAGAGGAGGAGGAGGAGGAAGTGGAGGAGGAGGAGGAGGAGGAGGAGGAGGAGGACTGGCAGGCAAATTAGCATGAGGGGGGGGCGCTGTTCGCTGGGGGTGCGGCCTCGGTCTGGCCGGGCGCGCACTTCCAGTGGAGAAGCGGGCAGCGGCCCGCCCAGTTCGCAGAGGTAGTCCCCGCCGCGTTCGGGCCGTTCGGCATCATCGTGGGCGGCTGGACAGACGACGAGCTGGAGGACGAGCGCACCGCCACGGCTGCTCGCTCTGCGACGCGGGGCTCGAAGCGCGCTCGGAGCATGCTGGGCGTTTCTGGCCCTCGCTCGGCCTCCAGAGGCTCGCGTGGACCTCGGGGGACTCCTGGGGGCTTCGGGACCCAGGCATCGACGCGGCCCTCCCGAGGAGAGGCCCCACTCGATGGGGCCCCACAGTTTCACGTCTCGCCCGACCCGACCAGACCGCCCGCCCGAGTAGTGATCCTGTTTGATGGGGTCCCACACTATAATGTCCCGCACGCCCTGCTCGATAGGGCCCCCCATCTTGAAGTCCCGCCAGAACCGCCCCGCGCGCCCGAGCGGTGGTCCTATTCGGCGGGGTCGCACGCTTCACTGATTCGCCCGCCCGATCCGATCCGCCAGCCCTAGTCGCGATCCCCTTCGGCGGAGTCTCGCACTTGAATGTCCTGCCCACCAGCCCAGCCCTGCGCGCCCGAATAACGCCAGCTTGTGATAAACAAAAGGCCTCCCCCCCAGGGCTGATGAATAGACCCCGCGGGGCGCGATACTTTATGAAAGATCTCGCGCGCCAGGGGGAAGGAGGAGAGAGGAGGGGGAGGGGGGAGAAGGAGGAGAAGGAGGAGGACGAGGAAAAGAAGGACCGCCAGGGGAGAAGGAGGAGAAGGAGGAGGAGGAGGCGCCATGGGAGAAGGAGGAGAAGGAGGAGGACGAGGAGCTGATTTCGGTCGCCCCGCCGAAGGGCCAGTCCTCGACGCATGGCCGCTTTAGGCGCCAGGAGGCGCTTGGAAAATCGGCGACGTGAGCTGCTTGGCAAATCCCCCCTTTGCTGCGCCCCAGTTTCGTCCAGCCCGCTTTGCCCGCAGGCCCGCATCGGTTCGACAGAAAGAGGGGCGCCCTGGCTCGCCCTTCCCTCCAAACACCCCCCCTTGCCACTCGTTGGCGGCCGGGCGTCGGCGTTAATCACCGGCGCCGCCCCGTTGATTTTCAATATGTCGGGCGCCACCCCGCGATTCGCCCGAGCCGGGGAACTATTTTCCCGGAAAGGGCGCCGGCCCAGGGTTCTCTTTTAGTGGGTAAACCTGTCCCCCGGTGCCAACTTGAAGGAGGCCGGCGGATTTTTTCCCTGATAAATATCGAGGTCGAAGGAGGCCGGCGGATTAAAATTTGAGGATGTCTCAGGCGAAACGCTTGTTTTTGAAATCCCGATCGATAAATCACAGGGTGCGGGGCACCTCAGCACGACCACGCCCCAGCACGACCACGCCCCAGTACGACCACGCCCCAGCACGACCACGCCCCAGCACGACCACGCCCCAGCACGACCACACCCCAGCACGACCACACTCCAGCACGACCACACCCCAGCACGACCGCACCCCAGCACGACCACACCGCAGCACGACCCGATCGATAAATCACAGGGTGCGGACCACCCCAGCACGACCACACCCCAGCACGACCCCACCCCAGCACGACCCCGCCCCAGCACGACCACGCCCCAGCACGACCGCACCCCAGCACGACCACACCCCAGCACGACCCCACCCCAGCACGACCCCACCCCAGCACGACCGCGCCCTAGCACGACCACAGCCCAGCACGACCACGCCCCAGCACGACCACACCCCAGCACGACCCCACCCCAGCACGACCCCACCCCAGCACGACCACACCCCATCACGACCACACCCCAGCACGACCCCGCCCCAGCACGACCCCACCTCAGCAAGACCACGCCCCAGCACGACCACACCCCAGCACGACCGCACCCCAGCACGACCCCACCCGAGCACGACCACGCCCCAGCACGACCACGCCCCAGCACGACCGCGCCCCAGCACGACCACCCCCCAGCACGACCACCCCCCAGCACGACCACCCCCCAGCACGACCACCCCCCATCACGACCACCCCCCAGCACGACCACTCCCCAGCACGACCACGCCGCCTTGGTTGAGTGGTTGCCTGTCGTCGTGGAATGTTTCGTGGGGTGTATCGTGGAATGTTTCGCGGGATGTCTCGTGGAATGTTTCGTGAGGTGTATCGTGGAATGTTTCGTGAGGTGTCTCGTGGGATGTTTCGTGAGGTGTCTCGTGGGATATTTCGTGAGGTGTTGCCTAGTTGTGTATCGTGCAAACGTGTCCATGCTCTACATGTCTATATCCCTTTCCGGGTTCGTGGGTCCATCATGTTTTAACACGCGCCCCCCACGGATTTGCTAAGCACAAGCTGACATTCGTGGTCATGTCCGGTGGGGTTCACACGTTCACGGTCGCCCGCCCCGCCCGACCCGCGCGCCCGAGTAACGGTCCTACCCGACGGGATCCCACACCTGAATGTCCCGCCCGCCCTGATCGACCCTTCCGCCGGAGTAGTGGTCCTACTCGATGGGGGCCAACACAAATGCCCCGCCCGACCTGGCCCGCGCGAGTAACTGTCTTCTTCGAAGGGGTCCCACAGTGTAATGTCCCGCCAGCCCGATCCGATCCGCTCGCCACAGAAGTGGTTCTATCCGATGGGGCCCCGCACTTGCGCGTCTTGCCCGACCCCATCCTCCTCCTCCTCCTCCTCCTCCTCCTCCTCTCCTCTCCTCCTCCTCCTCCTCCTCCTCCTCCTCCTCCTCCTCCTCCTCCTCCTCCTCCTCCTCCCTTCTCCCCCACAATTACTCAATATGAATACTACTCTCCCTCTTCCCCTGATGACGGCTTGAAAGTGGCCGACCCCCCCCCTCGGGTATTGTTTTTTACACACAGGTTTCCCCGGAATTGAGTTTTCGCTGCATTTGTTTCCAAAATGCTGCTCTCGCTGAGGCGCCGGCCTCATTTTCGGGCCCCGCTCGTTCCGAATCGTGCTCCCGCTGCAGCGCTGGCCTCATTTCCGTGCTTCCGCTCGTTCCGAATCGTGTTCCCGCCGCAGCGCCGGCCTCATTTCCGCGCTTCCGCTTGTTTCGACTCGTGCTCCCGCTGCAGCGCTGACGTTATTTCCCGTGCCATGCCACGGCATGCAATGCAATGCTGGGTTGATACTACGCTTTGCGGTGCTTTTCTACGCCATGCCATGCCGTGTTCTACAATGCATCGCGTACCCTTTCGGGATCATTGCCCTGCTCGACGTCCGACTGACGAGTAGAGAGGGGATCTGCGCCATGGTAAAGGATGGGAGGGGGGGGGGGTAGGATGTCAGATATGACGCGAGCGCACCTAGCTTGTCCTCCTCCCCCTCCCCCTCCTCCTCCTCCTCCTCCTCCTCCTCCTCCTCCTCCTCCTCCTCCTCCTCCTCCTCCTCCTCCTCCCCCTCCTCCTGATCCTCCTCCTCCTCCTCCTCCTCCTCCTCCTCCTCCTCCTCCTCCAGGTTCGGTTTCCAGGGGCCTTTTTGCCGGGTCCAGGACCGTCCAACAAACGGCTCGGGATACCAAACCGGTCCTAGGGAAGGGGTCCAGACCTTTGGCGGCGGACGCTGTGAACAAATCACGACGCCAGGGGTCTGGGGGCGGGGGACGGGACGGCGGCGAGGTAGCGGCCATTCGGTCGAGCGACGTCCAACTCGGCCGGGTAATGTCTAGCTCCCCCGAGTCAGAGGTAACTCTTGGGTGGAGTGGGCCAGGGCGACGACTGCCAGAGCCGGCTTTAATGCGAGCTAGGGGCAATTCGTTTGGGTTAAATCCAACTCGGTTGTGCTGCCTCTAATTCATTTCCCGAGTTTAACCCCGAACCGGCGAGTTAGAGGTAACTCCCGGGTGGGGCGGGGACAGGGCGGCGATTGCTAGGCAACTCGACGGATATGCCTCTCACTCGGTCGACTTACTTCTAACCCGAGTTAGAGGTAACTCTGACGAGTTACCTCTAAGTGCTTACCCATTTCGGCCGCCCGAGGTAGAGGTACCTCTGGGGAACACCTTACGTTCTGATTTCCATATTGGCGGTTCGTTGCTGATGGAGGGGCCAATTCCTGCTTTTCCTTTGCCTCTTCCCTGAATCGTTCTTAGCAGTCCCCCGCCCCGTTTCCTCCTCCTCCTCCTCCTCCTCCTCCTCCTCCTCCTCTGCTTCATCCTCTTTCTCCTTCTCCTGCTCCTCCTCAACACTTTCGGGCTTCCTTGTTCCTTCTCATTCTTCTCTCCCTCCTCCTCCTCCTGCTCATCATGATCCCGTCTCGCTCTCACCTCCCACGAAGGCCTTTCTCCATCCCATCCAACATCCTCCCTCTTCCCGCTGCTCTTCCTCCTGCCTTTTTCTCGTCGTTCTCCTTCTCCTTCTCCTCATCCTCAGGAGCAAGAGGGAGGGCTAGGGAGAGGGGAGAAGAGAAAGAGAGAGAGAGAGAGAGAGAGCGAGAGAGAGAAAGAGAGAGGGAGAGCAAGAGTGGGTGTGAGTTTGTTTGCTATGTGAGAGGAGAGAGGAGAGAGGAGAGAGGAGAGATAGAGAGAAAAGGACGACGTGGGGAGGAGGGCGAGGAGCTGCTCCTTCAGGTCGGAGTGGCTGTGCCTGGCTGGCCCTCCTGGCTGGCCATAGGCCGGGCGCCCGTGCCCCCCGCGGGGCCCCCCGCGCCCGCTGGCGGCCAGTACACCGTGGCCCCCACCCTGGAGGACTCGGCGGGCCCAGGACCCACGGCGCCTCCTCGCCCGTGGTGCCCGCACCCGCCCCTCCCTCCTCCCTCCTCCCTCCTCCTCCTCCTCCTCCTCCTCCCCTCCTCCTCCCTCCTCCTCCTCCTCCTCCTCCTCTCTCCTCTCCTCCTCCTCCTCCTCCTCCTCCTCCTCCTCCTCCTCCTCCTCCTCCTCCCTCCTCCTCCTCCTCCTCCCTCCTCCTCCTCCTCCTCCTCCTCCTCCCTCCTCTCTCTCCTCCTCCCCTCCTTCCTCTCTCCTCCTCCCCCCTCCTCCGCCTCCTCCTCTCCTCCTCCTCCGCCTCCTCCCGCCTCTCCCTCCTCCCTCCTCCTCCTCCTCCTCCTCCTCCTCTCCTCCTCCTCCTCCTCCTCCTCCTCATCCTCCTCCTCCCTCCCTCCCTCCCCCCTCCCTCCCTCCCTCCCTCCCTCCCTCCCTCCCTCCCTCCCTCTCTCATTCTCCTTCTCTCCTTCCTTCCTCCTCCTCCTCCTCCTCCTCCTCCTCCTCTCCTCCTCCTCTCCTCCTCCCTCTTCCGACCGCTCCCCCTCCCTCCGAGGTATCCTCCCTCATCCTTCTCCTCCTTCCTCCTCCTCCACCTCCTCCCCTCCTCCTCCTCCTTTCCTCCTCCTCCTCTCCCTCCCCTCCTCCTCCTCCTCCTCCTCCTCCCTCCCCTCGTCCTGCCGCCGTGGGATCCCTTCTCCTCCTCCCTCCTCCTCCTCTCCTCCTCCTCCTCCTCCTCCTCCCCCTCCTCCTCTTGATCCTCCTCCTCTCCTCCTCCTCCTCCTCCTCCTCCTCCTCCTCCTCCCTGCTCCGACGGTCCTCTTCATCCGCCTGGCCCTGCCTCCGACGGCCTCCAGCTCCAGCGGCCTCGGCCTGGCGCGGCCGGGGCCGCGCTTGCTGGTCGCTGTTCGTGCTTAGACGGCGCGCCCCGGCCTCGAGTCCTCTCGAGTCCTCTCCTCGTCCCTGCTCTCGTCCTTCTTCTCCTGCTCCACTTCGTCCTCCCCGTCCTGCGGGTCATCGTGCTGCTTCTCCTGCTCGTCCTGTTGCTGCTGATTCCTGCAGTTGTTCCTCCTCCTCCTCCTCCTCCTCCGCCTCCTCCTCCTCCTCTCCTCCTCCTCCATCATCATCCCTGTCCTCATCAACCGTCTTCCAAAACTCCTCCTCCTCCTCCTCCTCCTCCTCCTCCTCCTCCTCCTCATCCTCCCGTCTGGCTCTCCCATCCCTCTCGTGCGGCCCTCCCACGTTCAAAGCGAGCGCGCGTGCAGCCACATGCACCGCGGAGACGCACGGCGTGGATGCGGTCTGGCGCCCGTTCTGGAGGGGCAATGCGGGCGGTGGCCGTCGGCCCACGCTCTGTAAAGGAGCACAGGTGCAGGATCGAGAGAACGGCAGTCTTCTCCTCTTCTGATGGTTATTGCTATTATCTTCCTCCTCCTCCTCCTCCTCCTCCTCCTCTTCCTCCTCCTCCTCCTCCTCCTCCTCCCTCCTCCTCCCTCCGCTTCCTCCCTCCTCCCTCATCCCTCCTCCTCCCTCCTCCTCCATCCTCCTCCCTCTTCCTCCCCCTCCTCCCTCCTCCTCCCTCCCCCTCCTCCTCCCTCCTTCTCCTTCCTCTCCTCCTCCTCCTCCTCCTCCTCCCCCTCCTCCTCCCTCCTCCTCCCTCCTCCTCTTCCTCCCTCCTCCCTCCTCCTCCGCCTCCTCCGCCTCCTCCTCGTTCGATCATGAAGTGCGCCAGTATCCAGGACAAGAGCCGCCAAGCGGAAAAAGCGCACGTTGCCGAGGTGACCGGCCCGAAGTTCCTGCGCCCACATGTGCACGTATGTTCCACCAAGAAGTGCTCTATCAGCAGAGGGAGTGGAAGAACCATTCCTTTCGCCTAGAGTTGATCGTGAGCCTCAAGCTGCAGCCAGTGCTCGACGAGATTCTCGTGATCCAGAGTGCGATGCCAGAGGTGGAGAGAAAGTTCGGCGGTCCTCCTCGTGGCCTGTATGCGCGGCGTCAGATCGTAGACTGCATGGTGGAGATGGGGGGGTACCCGGCCCAGGCGTAGAAAGCAGTGGATTAGCAGTTCATTCAGATGAGGAGTTCGGTCAGAGCCGAGAACACTCCCTTTTTGCCTCGTCCTGTCCTCGCGTCTAAATGATTCGGAGACGCTTCAGAGGCTTTTTCGAGTTCTTAGAGGTCGTGCAGCGGCCCACAAGTGGCAGTGACTGCAGGGTGATTACTTGGTTTCTTCTGTCTGAGCCGTGTGCCTAGTTCGATTGCTTTTGGGTCTAGACCGATTCGTAAGTATTTCGTGTTCCGGTTGACTCTAGCAGAACCGTTTTGGCCTCTGTCCCGTCCCCGAGGGTGGCACGCGACCGAGTTGGCCAAGGATTGACCCCTTCTCCTCCTTCGCGGCTGTGTGTTCTTCTCTCCCCTGCTTCCTGGGGTCAGTCCACCGCTGGCTTTTGTTTCCCTCCTGGGGGTGGGCGGAGTGGAAGGCCGAGACACTCAACCAGTACGTCTCGAATCGATTATTCTTCTACTCCTCGAAAGACGGGGTGCGCTGGAAAAAAAAGAGAGCCAACATCACCAAACACCAGGGCGCGCTGGCTCTCACCCGTTCGGAGCCCGCGTGCTGCTCCAGTAGAGGGTTCGGCCACGTGTGCTGGATAGGAGGAGGAGGAGGAGGAGGAGGAGGAGGAGGAGGAGGGAGGAGGAGGAGGAGGAGGAGGAGGAGGAGAAGACGGCTGCTCGGCGTCGTGGTGCTCCCCTCGCAGCTGACGAGGCCGCCGCCCTGCTGCCTGCTGTCCGATTTTCCCTGTTGAGGTAGTTTGGATTGTGAGGACTCTCTGGGTACGCTCGAGGAGGAGGAGGAGGAGGAGGAGGAGGAGGAGGAGGAAGAGGAAAAGGAGTCTCTCGTGAACCCGCGCTGGATCGGCAGTTGGCGAGGCTGCGTCTCGGGCCCTCTGCGGCGCACGGCCGCCGACAGCGAGCGCCAGGGGTTCGGGGTCTCTGCCTGCCCAGGGCGCACGGCGATGGACTCACAGGCCCTTCCCAGCTGGAGCCACCAGCACCGCCTCCCCCTCGCGCCTTCCCCTCCTTTCCCTCCACCTCCTCCTCCTCCTCCTCCCCTCCTCCTCCTCCTCCTCCTCCTTTTTCTCCTCCCTCCGCTTCCCCCCTCCTCCTCCTCCTCCTCCTCCTCCTCCTCCTCCTCCCCTCCCCCTCCTCCTCCCCTCCTCCTCCTCCTCCTCCTCCTCCTCCCTCCTCCCTCCTCCCTCCTCCTCCCTCCTCCTCCTCTCCTCCTCCTCCTCCTCCTCCTCCTCCTCCTCCTCCTCCTCCTCCTCTCCTCCTACTCCTCCTCTCCTCCTCCTCCTCCTCCTCTCTTCTTCCTCCTCCTCCTCCTCCTCCTCATCATCATCATCATCATTTCCACCGAAAGCCCTGCCCCAAATAACATCAAGCGGGTGGTTCGAAGCTGCAAGCGCGCATCGGAGATTGGAAGGAAGCCGCCAAGATTATACCGCCCTTGTCAGTATCCCCTCGGCGCTGCTCCCTTCTTCCAACCCTCGTCCATGTGAGCATTCGTTGGCGCACCGCCACGCGTGTCGGCAGCGTGGGCAGAGCTTCTCGCCTGACACTTCTTCGCCATTCATGACGTTGACTGTTGAAGCCTGCAGCAGTTGCACGGCGCGGGGGCGCACCGTTTCCAGCATGCTGCTCTCCCCGCAACACCGCGCAACAAGACGTGTCCGAAAAGCTCCCGGCAGCTGCGCCTACACGGGCGGAGGGCGGGCCAGTTGTCCACAGCACGGTTTCGCCTCCGCGCCGCGCGCCTTCGTCCGAACGGCTCGCACCCGCTGCGCGGGCGGAGGGTGCGCGCGTCTTCCGGGTGCCGTTCTCGCCCCAGCGCCGCGCAGCCTCGTCTCCACGGCATGCATTGGCTACGCTCTGATGGATCGACTAAATGTAAGAGTGGCCTTTCGCCGGAGTGACCTTTGGTGCGGGCCCAATGGGGTCCCCCGATCGCCGAACGCGACGCGGTAGCAGCGCCTTGGGCGCTCGTGTTTGGTCCCCCCCTGCGGCCCCCCCCAAAAGCCGCGCAACGAAGGTCACTCTTACGCAGGGTCACTCCTGTGTGTAGTCGAATGGAGCGTGGTTCCTCTTCGCAGGGGCTGCCTCGCTTGAGGGGTCGGCAGAGTCCACGGCCTGAAGTGCAGTGCTGTGAAACCGCTGCACGGGTGGAGCACGCCTCCTTTTCAGTGTTGGGCTCTCGGGGCGATCAGAGGCTGAACATTGCCAAACTTACACGGATGGAGAGCGACTCCTTGCAAATACGGGAGGTCTGGTTGGACACCTTTTTCATATTAGATTTGATCATACTTTCTTGCGCTTCTTGTAGCCAGCTGGGGTGATGGAGGGTGGATCCTTTTTTCCCGGAAAGGGCGTGGGCCCAGGGTTCTCTTTTAGTTGGTTAACCCCCCGGCCCCCCTGCGACTTGGGCCGGCGAAATTATTTTGCGAGCGGGCACGCACGGAGTAGGGCCGGCGAAATTATTTTTGAGGATGTCTCGAGCGAAACGCTTGTTTTTCAGAATTTGTTGAGGATGTCTCGAGCGAGACGCTGGTTTTGCAGAGTTGGGGATGTCTCGAGCGAAACGCTTGGTTTCAGAATTTGTTGAGGATGTCTCGAGCGACACGCTGGTTTTGCAGAGCCGACCGCGACACGGAAAAGCGCCCCTCGCGCAGGAATTCTGAGGATGTCTCGCGCGTGCCGCGTCCCGCGCGCGGGTATTTGGATTTCTTGAGATTTTGACAGGATGTCTCGAGCGAAACGCTTGTTTTTCACAATTCGTTGAGGATGTCTCGAGCGAAACGCTGGTTTTGCAAAATTGGAGGATGTCTCGAGCGAAACGCTTGCTTTTCAGAATTTGTTGAGGATGTCTCGAGCGAAACGCTGGTTTTGCAGAGTTGGGGTATCTAACATGGCGTCGGGCCCAACGCCGAATTATGAGGAAAAGTGATGGCTTCTTGCTCTGAACAGGGGGGTGCGCTTTGGGGGCCTCTCCAGGGAAGACGTTGTGAGGATGTCTCGAGCGGGAGCGCGAATTCAGCGTATCCAAGTCACGCAGAGGGGTATCTAACATGGCTGTCCCGAGCTGGAACCACGTGTTTTTTCATGCTCAGGCCACCCAGGGAGATCTCTAACATGATTGTCCCGAGCTGGAACCACGTGTTTTACGTGTCCAGGCCACCCAGGGGGTATCTCTCATGGTTGTCCCGAGCTGGCACCGTGTTTTTACGTGTCCAGGCCACCAACACGACGCTTGTCCCCAGCACGTTCTGTAGCGCGTCCCCTTGGCACGTCTCGCGGTGCGTCCCCGTGGCACGTCCCCTGGCACGTCGCCTGGCGCGTCCCTTGGAACGTTCCGCGGCGCGTCTTCCTGGCATAATTCCTTGTCAATTAGCTCTGCGGCAGCTACTTCGTGGACTATGTGCTCAGGCAGCTCGAGCTTAAGATCCAGATCAGTTCGGTCAGGGACTCGGATGCAACGGAGGACTTGATCCACAACGCTGTAGAGCACAATCGCGGCATGGCACATCGCAGTTCAGCACGGCGCAGCACAGCACAGCCCTCGGCACATTACATCAAGATCGGTACACTCACTCAGCATTGCAACTTGGCAGGTTCTCTGGCACGTTCCGTGGCGCGTCCTGTGGCGAGTCCCCCTGGCACGTCGCGCGGCGCGTCCCCTGGCACGTCCCGTGGCACGTTCATAATGCATTTGCACGTTCCGTAGCGCGTCCCCTTGGCACGTCCCGCGATGCGTCCCCATGGCACGTCCCCTGGCACGTCGCCTGGCGCGTCCCTTGGAACTTTCGGCGGCGCGTCTTCCTAGCATGCCCCCCGTGAATTAGCTCTGGGGCAGCTACTATGTGCTCAGGCAGCTCGAGCTTAAGATCCAGATCAGTTCGGTTAGGACTCGGATGCAAAGGAGGACTCGATCCACAACGCTATAGAGCACAATCGTCACGTGGCACATCGCAGTTCAGCACGGCGCAGCACAGCACAGCCCGCGGCACGGTACATCAAGATCGATACACTCACTCAGCATTGCAACTTGGCACGTTCTTTGGCACGTTCCGTGGCGCGTCCTGTGGCGAGTCCCCCTGGCACGTCGCGCGGCGCGTCCCCTGGCACGTCCCGTGGCACGTCCATTGGCACGTTCCGTAGCGCGTCCCCTTGGCACGTCCCGCGGTGCGTCTCCGTGGCATTTCCCCTGACACCTCGCTTGGTGCGTCTCTTGGCACGTCCCATGGCACGTCCATTGGCACATTCCGTAGCGCGTCCCCTTGGCACGTCCCGCGGTGCGACCCCATGGCACGTCCCCTGGCACGTCGCCTGGCGCGTCCCTTGGGACGTTCTGCGGCGCGTCCTCCTGGCATGTTCCCTTGTCAATCAGCTCTGGGGCAGCTACTAGTTATGTGCTTATGCAGCTCGAGCTTAAGATCCAGATAAGTTCGGTCAGGACTCGGATGCAAAGGAGGACTCGATCCACAACGCTATAGAGCACACTCGTGGCATGGCACATCGCAATTCAGCACGGCACAGCACAGCACAGCCCTCGGCACGGTACATCAAGGTCGATACACTAAGCATTGCATTTGCCCGTCGCCCAATCAGGTGTCTTTGAAACGTTGCCATGTCTTACATTTCTATATTCCTTTCCGGGTTCGTGGGTCGATCATGTTTCGAAACGGGTTAATCGCCTGGATGGCAGTCCGATTGGGCGATCATCCTTCAGTGCCAATTCTCAAAGGGAAGCTAATAGCGTGTCAGGACCTATAATGAGGGCATCTGGGACGTGTGTGTTTTCCCAACCATCCTGTGGTGTTGGGTCCTCGTTTTGAAGAGACGGTCCCCGCGTTCGCCTTCTCTCCTCTTCTTCCCCCTGCTCCTCCACCGTCCGCATGCGTCCCGCACACCCAGTACAGCGTTTCGTGGCCCTCCTCCCCCTCCTCCTTGCGTTTCACCCACCCAGTACAACGCTTCGTGGCCCCATCGGGAGCCCCACCGAAGGTCCCAGTGCTACCATCCGCATGCGTCCCGCACACCCAGTACAGCGCTTCGTGGCCCCATAGGGAGCCCCACCGAAGGTCCCAGTGCTACCGTCCGCATGCGTCCCGCACACCCAGTACAGCGCTTCGTGGCCCCGTAGGGAGCTCCACCGAAGGTCCCAGTGCTACCGTCCGCATGCGTCCCGCACACCCAGTACAGCGTTTCGTGGCTTTCCTCCCCCTCCTCCTTGCGTTTCACCCACCCAGTACAACGCTTCGTGGCCATATAGGGAGCCCATGGTAGCCCCACCGAAGGTCCCAGTGCTACCGTCCGCATGCGTCCCGCACACCCAGTACAGCGTTTCGTGGCCCCGTAGGGAGCTCCACCGAGGGTACCAGGCTTACCGTCCGCATGCGTCCCCGCACACCCCAGTACAGCGTTTCGTGGCCTTCCTCCCCCTCCTCCTGCGTTTCACCCACCCAGTACAGCGTTCGTGCCCTATAAGGGAGCCCCACCGAAGGTTCCAGTGCTGCCGACCGCATGCGTCCCGCACACCCAGTACAGCGCTTCGTGGCCCCATAGGGAGCCCCACCGAAGGTCCCAGTGCTACCGTCTGCATGCGTCCCGCACGCCCGCACGTGCCCAGTACCAAGTCCCGCACACCCAGTACAGCGTTTCGTGGCCCCTCCTCCTTGCGTTTCACCCACCCAGTACAGCTTTTCGTGGCCCTATAGGGAGCCCCACCGAAGGTCCCAGTGCTACCGTCCGCATGCGTCCTGCACGCCCAGTACAGCGCTTCGTGGCCCCATAGGGAGCCCCACCGAAGGTCCCAGCGCTACCGTCCGCATGCGTCCCGCACACCCAGTACAGCGTTTCGTGGCCCCATAGGGAGCTCCACCGAGGGCCTCAGTGCCCCCGTCCGCATGCGTCCCGGACCCCAAATTTGTCATTTTCACACACCCAGTGCAGCGTTTCGTGGCCCCATAAAGGGCTCCACCCAAGGCCCCAGTGCCACCGTCCGTATGCGTCCGGGACATGTAATTTGGCATTTTCACCCGCGCAGTGCAGCGTTTCGTGGCCCCATGAGGGGGCTCCACCGAAGCCCCCAGTGGGACCGTCCGCATGCGTCCCGGAAACCCGATTTGGCATTTTCACTCACTCAGTAGCGCGCTTCGTGGCCCCATAGGGAGCTCCACCGAAACCCTCAGTGGGACCGTCCGCATGCGTCCCAGAAACCCAGTTCGGCACACCACCCACACAGTACAGCGTTCCCCCCCGCCCAGTGCAGCGCTTCGTGGCCCCATATGGAGCTTCACCGAAGCAGAGATATTCACAATTACGGTACCCACAACTGCATATGGTTGGGACCTTCGCCAGGATAATCGTGGCATGGTTGATGCATCCTTGGTTTACTCTGGTCTCCCTTCTCCCTCCTTCCTTCTCCTCCTCCTCCTCCTCATCCCCCTTTCTGTTCCTCCCTCTTCTCTTCTATATGTTTCCTGTCACTCCTCCTCCTCCTCCTCCTCCTCCTCCTCCTCCACCTCCTCCTCTACATATTTGTTCTTGCTTCTCCCATCTGGATCCTGCTCTACAACTGCTGCTCCTCCTGCTGGTCCTCATCATCATTATCCTCACTCCTCCTCTCCTGGTCACCTTCTCTCCAGCTCCCTCCTGCTGCTGGTCCTCTTTCTCCTGCTCCTACTCATTATTGTGTTTCTTCGTTTTGCATGCTCCTCCTGACTTCCTCCGTAGTCGGACGAATTTGCTGATCGTAACTAGAGCGTTCGGAGAGTGGTTTTGTGAAATACATGTGATCCGAGTGCCGCAGACAGTTCTTACCTGGTAAGTTCAAAAGGACAGGAGATGCGGATGAGAAGGGAGAGGAGGAGGAGAAGGAGGAGGAGGAGGAAGAGGCTGAGGCGGAGGCAGAGGCGGAGGAGGAGGAGGAGGAGAATGTACACAAAGTATGAAGATGATTTAACAAAGGAAGGGGTGCATGGAGGACGATGAGGAGGAGGAGAAAGAGGAGGTGGACGGAGGAGAAGAACAGGAAAGGAAAGGACGCCATGATGAAGCAGGGGAACAGATCGGAAGAGGCGGATGGAGGAGGGGGAGAGGGCGACGAGGGCGAGGACGAGGAGGGCGAGGACGGGGTGCGACGGGAGATGCGCTCTGCACCCCATGACCCGCTGCCCAGCGGCGAGCGAGAGGGGGAAACGAGAAGGAGAAAGCCTTCTCAGAAGGCGGCAGGACTTCCAAGAGGCCCGCGCGCCTCCTGAGAGGCTCTCTGCGTCTTCGGGGCAGGCTTCGGCTTAGGAAGCTTCTGCGAAGGCCGGGGGACTCCCGAGCCTTCTGAGAAGGTCAACGGCACCGTAACGGGTACTTACTAACGGGTACTTTGAATGTTTGCCGAAAGTTGCCACTTTAGGGCCTTTTTCTTGCATTGCAGCTTTGCCCACATCGGGAAGGGTTGGGTTCGCTGGGTCAGTGGCCAAAGTACCCGTTAGTGGAGTCCCTGTTTGAGGGGCGCTGAGAAGGCCCGGCCCTTCTCGCTTCCCCTCTTGGGCTCGCCGCCGCCCGCTGCCGAAGAGGAGTCCATATTCCAGTTCGCGTCCTCGCGCGCAAGGACGTCGACTTGACCCTCGAGGAGGCCGTGCGGCTCTCTGGCGTGTCCTTATGTTTTTCTCGAGGAACGCAAAGCAGCGTGTGCGTGTGTGTGTGTGTGTGTGTGTGTGCGTGCGTGCGTGCGTGCGTGCGTGTGTGTGGGTGTGGGTGTGGGTGTGGGTGTGGGTGCGTGTGCGTGTGTGGGTGTGGGTGTGGGTGTGGGTGTGGGCGTGGGTGTGGGTGTGGGTGTGGGCGTGGGTGTGGGTGTGGGTGTGGGTGTGGGTGTGGGTGTGGGTGTGTGCGTGTGCGTGTGCGTGTGTGTGTGTGCGTGTGCGTGTGCGTGTGTGTGTGTGCGTGTGCGTGTGCGTGCGTGCGTGCGTGCGTGTGTCTGTGTGTGTCTGTGTGTGTCTGTGTGTGTGTGTGTGTGTGTCTGTGTGTCTGTGCGTGTGTGCGTGCGTGCGTGCGTGAGTGCGTGCGTGCGTTCGTGTGTGTGTGTGTGTGTCTGTGTGTGTCTGTGTCTGCGTCCGTGTCTGTCGTATGAGCCTGTATGTTTTTCGGCGGTCCGCACCGATATCTCGGGTCGGCGCTGGCCTCCCCCCCTGGGGCGGCGCCTCCAGCGCCGCCCCTGGCGCGCTGCGCGCGCCAGAGAAGAGCCCACCGCCGCCCCAGGAAATCCGCGCAGACTTGCTCCTTCTCCCTTGCTCCGGTTCCTCCGCGGTTGCCCCTCCTCCTCCGCCCCTCGTCCTCTCTCCTCCGCATCCCTCCTCCTCCTCCTTCTCCTCCTCCTCCTCCTCCTCCTCCGCATCCCTCCTCCTCCTCCTCCTCCTCCTCCTCCTCCTCCTTCTCCTCCTCCTCCTCCTCCTCCTCCTCCTCCTCCCTCCTCCTCCTCCGCCTTCCGATGTCCGCTGCCACTCCTTGTCCGTTCTTGTGTGCCCATCCACGTCCCTCCTCCTTCCCTCTCCTCCTTCCCTCTCCTCCCTTCCTCCCCCCCCATTCCCCCCCCCCACATCGTCTTTCTCTCCACCTTCTCTCCTCCCCTCCTCCTCTCTCCTCTTCCTCCTCCTCCTCCTCTTCCTCTCCTCCTCCCTTCCTCCTCCTTCTCATTCTCCTCATCCTCTTCCTCCCTCATCTCCCGTCCTCCCCTCCTCCTCCTCTTCTCCTCCTCCTCCTCCCTCCTCCTGCTTCTCATCATCTTCCTCCGCCTTCTGATGGCCGCTGCCACTCCCTGTCCGCTCCTGCGTGCTCATCCACGTGTCTCCCCATTCCCTCTCCTCCCTCCCTTCCTCACCCCCCCTCTACTCTCCGTCCTCGCTCTTGCCTGCCACTCACCCTCGTCCCTCTCTCTCTCATTTATTTCTCCACTTCCTCCTCCTCCTCCTCCTCCTCATGTTTCTCCTCCTCCTCCTGCGCCTTCTGATGGCCGCTGCCACTCCCTGTCCGTCTCCCCCTTCCCTCTCCTCCCTCCCCCTTCCCTCATCCCTCCCCTACCCTCCGTCCTTGCTCTTGCCTCCTACTCACCCTCCTGCTCCTCCTCCTCCTCCTTCTCCTCTTCCTATTCCTCCTCCTGATGGCCGCTGCCACTCCCTGTCCGTTCCTGCGTGCTCATCCATGTCTCTCCCCCCATCCCTCTCCTCCCTTCTTCTCCCCTCATTTCCTCCCCTACCCTGTCCCTACCTGCTCCTCCACTTCCTCCTCCTCCTCCTCCTCCTACTCCTCCTCCTCCTCCTCCTCCTCTTCCTCCTCCTCCTCATCATCATCATCATCATCATCGTCATCAGCCGCAGTATCATCATCAGCATCAGCATCACCATCATCATCAGCATCAGCATCGTCATCATCATCACCATCATCAGCAGCATCAGCATCACCATCACCATCGTCAGTATCAGCATTATCATCATCATCATCATACTCATCATCAGCACCATCATCCTCATCAATCATCATCGACGTGCTCATCCTCATCCTCATCCTCGTTGTTTTCTTCTTCCTCCTCATCATCGTCATCATCATCAGCATCATCATTATCATCATCATCATCACCATCACCATCACCATCGTCGCCACCACCATCACCATCACCATCATCGTCATCATCAACATCATCAGCAGCACCATTATGACCATCACCATCTCCATGATCATCGCCACCATCATCATCACTATCACCATTATCACCATCACCATCATCAGCGTCACCATCACCATCATCATAATCATCATCTCCATCACCATCACCAGCACCACCATTACCATCACCATCGTCACCATCACCGTCAACATCATCATGATCATCATGATGATCATCATCATCAGCATCATCATCATCATGTGCAGCATCATCAGTATCAGCATCATCATCATCAGCATCAGCATCAGCATCGTCACCACCATCGCCAACACCATCATCATCATCATGATCATCAACAGCAACATCAGCATGACCATTACCATCACCATCACCATCACCACCATCACCAGCATCATCGGCATCAGCATCAGCAGTATCATCATCATGACCACCACCATCTTTATCATCAGCATCACCATCGTCATCGTCATCACCATCATCATCATCATCATCCTCATCATCATCTTCTTCATCACCATCATCAGCAGCATCAGCATCATCATCATCATCATCATCATCATCATCATCATCATCATCATCATCATCATCATCATCATCATCATCATCATCATCATCCTGCGCCTTCTTCTTCTCCTCCTCCTCCTCCCTCCTCCTCCTCCTCCTCCTCCTCCCTCCCTCCCTCCCTCCTCCTCCTCCTCCTCCTCCTCCTCCTCCTTCTCCCCCTCCTCCTCCTCCTCCTCCAACTCTCCATTCTCCCCGTCCCTCCACCCCTCTCCCCTGCTCCCCCTTCGTTCCCCCTCGATGTGTCCCCCTCCTGCCCCATCACCTCCGAGTCCCCCTTCCCAATCCTCTTCCTCAAAATCCTTGGCGTGCCGCCTGGATCTCTGTTCACAGTCTCGCGGCCCCTTGGGCGCACCACTCCCCGCGCTCCAGCTGCATGACGTCGCGGGCCTTCCCTCGCCCTCTTGGCCCTCCCATGCAGGAGGGAGGGAGGAGGAGGACGAGGACGAGGACGAGCACGAGGGGGGGTGGAGGACGAGGGTGGGTAGATGACGAGGCGATTGCGAGGGGGAGGACGATACGGATGTTGAGGTGGAGGGGAGGAAGAGGACGGGAAGATGGCGATGAAGGAGGAGGAGGAGGAGGAGGAGGAGAGGAGGAGGGAGGAGGAGGAGGAGGAGGAGGAGGAGGAGGACGAGGAGGGGGAGGAGGAGGAGGCGGAGGAGGAGGAGGAGGAGGAGGAGGAGGAGGAGCACTCTGAACCCCCCGACGCGCGGTCGCCCTGACAGGTGCTCGGCAGCATGGACAGGACCGCCGCGCTGGCCTTCCCCCGCAGGGGTAGGAGTGCAGTGGGCACGTCAAACACGAAACTAGCTTGCTTGTGCTGTTGCTTCTGTTGCTGCTGCCGCTCCTCATCCTTTTCCTCCTCTTTATTCCTGCTGTCTGGCGTTGTTTCAGGCTTCAGTGGCCCGGATACTGGATGCACAGGTCGGTCGACGCGTGGCAGGCTCCATCTCGCGGAGGGGGAGAAGCAAGAAACCAGCCTGCCAACAGGTGCCCCGCAGACACATCTCCATCCCTCGATGGCCCCGGGGAGCCGCAGAAGTCCTTCTAGCTCCCCAGGAGGGATACACATTGTTCATTTCTAATTGTTCGAAGGTTTTTCGATTTTTGGGGGGGCCGATATCCTTTCATTTCTCATTGTTCTATCCTGGGCCTCTTCCTGGCCACTAGGGGGCCAGGAACGCTTAGCTTAGAAGCGAGCGCAATTAGACATGTGCACGATCTGAGAAATGAACGACGCGTACGTCTGAGGGTGGCAGCGCCTGGGAGCGCTCAGGAGCGCCTGGGAAGCGCCGCACAGAACCCTTGTGGAGAGCGCACTGGGAGCGCGGGGGGGCGCCCCCGGGAGCGCGCCGGTGGGGAGCGCCTGCGCCTCTGGGAGCGCCTGGG
Source organism: Prorocentrum cordatum (assembly GCA_963575745.1). NCBI lineage: Eukaryota > Dinophyceae > Prorocentrales > Prorocentraceae > Prorocentrum > Prorocentrum cordatum. The sequence goes on along the minus strand of CAUYUJ010012658.1, from coordinate 22,643 downwards.
GCCGCGGCATGGGGGCCGCGGCGATGGACGGCGGAGGTGCCCCCCCCCCCAGACGAGGAGCAGCTGCCTCGCAGCCGCCGGAGCTCGAGAGCGCCCCGAGGCGAGCGAGGCGCCCCGCGGGCCCCGCGAGGGCCCTGCGGCTGCGGGCACTGCCGCCCCTGGCGCTCGAGCCCTCGAGGCCTCGAGGCCTCGAGGCCTTGAGCCCTCGAGGCGCCCTCGAGGCCTCGACCCCTCGACCCCTCGAGGCCTCGAGCCCTCGAGCCCTCGAGGCGCCCTCGAGGCCTCGTGCCCTCGAGGCCTCGAGGCCTCGAGCCCTCGATCCCTCGAGCCTCTGGGCGGCCCGGCGCTCCCTGGGCGCCGCGGCCTGCGCGGCGGGCGCCTGCGCCGCTCCTCGCTGTGCTTTCCCCCGCGGGCGGCGCGCGGCGCCCGGCGGCCGCGGCGCGCCCGAGGGGAGGCGGCGCAGCGCCCGCCGCACGCCGGAGCCCCGCGCCGAGGAGCGCGAGGCGCTCCGCTCGCCTCTCCGGGGGTGTCCCCGAGGCCTCGTCGGCTCTGCCGAGGGAGGGCGCGGGGTGCGCCCACGCCAGAGATCTCAGGAGGGGAAAAAACACACAGACACAATTAATCAGCGATTCCCAGAAAATATGGAAAAATATGGGAAGTGGGGGGGAAGACAAAAACCCAGAAAATATGGGAAAATATTGGGGATATTTTTATTTGTGTGTATTTATTTGTGTGTCCCAGTTCCCCTTCAAGATCGGGGGACGCGTCCTGGGGCCTCGGGGCTGGGCTTCTCGTGGAAGGCTTCCTGCGGTCTTGAGGGGGAGCCCTGTCATTGTCTTGTATGGTCTTCTCCTCGAGAGAGAGAGAGGCTTTCTTCGGAGGAGATGTCGCGGCTTTCCTCGGTTTGATTTTTTCCTCGGTTTGGGTTTTTCCCGGAAAGGGCTTCAGGCCCAGGGTTTTCTTTTAGCTGGTTTACCCCCGGTTTTGACTTGAAGGGGGCCGGGGAAATTATTCTTTGTAAATAACGAGGTAAAGTGCTGATTTGTTTCGAGCAAGTGCGTTTCGTGCGTGCCCGCTCGAGGAAAGTGCGCCCCCCATCTCGGATCCTCATAGATAAAACAACGGAATCCGCAGACCCCCGTTTCCCCTTATAAAAAAAAGGGTGCGGAGCGTTTTTCGCAAAATCCTCGACAAATAAACGGGGTCTGGAGCCCCGACCGCGACGCGGAAAAGCGCCCCGCGCGCAGGAATTCCGAGGATGTCTCGCGCGTGCCGCGTCCCGCGCGCATGAATTTCGAGGATGTCTCGACTAACTCGCTTGTTTTGTCAGGATTTCTTGGAATTGTGGCAGGATGTCTCGAGCGAAACGCTTGTTTTTCATGATTTGTTGAGGATGTCTCGAGCGAAACGCTGGTTTTGCAAAATTCTCGAGCGGGGGCTTCGTGGGGGGCCAGAATTCAGAGGATGTCTCAGGCGAAATGCTTGTTTTCGTGTCCCGCTCGCGTGCCCGGTCTTGAGAGGGAGCCCTGTCACTGTCTTGTATTGTTTTTTCCTCGAGAGAGAGAGAGAGAGACTTTCTTCGGAGGAGATGTCGCGGTTTTCCTCGGTTTGGGGTTCTCCTCGGTTTGGGTTCTTCCTCGGTTTGGGTTCTTCCCCGGTTTGGGGTTTTCCTCAGTGTGGGGTTTTCCCCGGTTCGGGGGGGGGTCTCCCTCCTGCGTGCGCCCGCGCCTGGCCGACGCCCCTGCGGCGGCGCCGGAGCCCGAAGGCGAGGCGCGCAGGCGCGGGGTTCGGCCTGCCGCGGGCGCCGGGGCCTCCGCCGTGTGGGCTCCCCCCCCCCCCCGGCTGCCCCGAGGGGGCGGGGGGGGGGTCCACGCGGGCGGCCTCGCGGTGCGGTGTCCCCCCGGGGGCCGCGTTTCGCAGCGGGCGCCTCGCGGCGCTCCGGGCGTCCCCGTCCTCAGAGGAGGAGAAGGTACCCATACGGCTACCCTTCGCACGTTTTCCCGCTTGTTCGCCCTCCCGGAAGGCCCTCGTCGCCACCGCTGGCTTCGACTCCAAATTTTGGTCACGGAGTTATTCTTCGTGGGGCCTCCCCCTCGAGCAGAGGTGCCCCGCAAGCCTCAAGGCTCCATTGTGCTCACAGAGCTGTGGGTGTCTTCACCGCATACAGTGGGGGGGCCCATGCCAAGAAACACCCTGCTTGCTTCCAGAGTGCCCTGGGTTTCCTGGGTTTCGATGGTTTTGCGATGGGAAGCGTGGCGCTCCCACACCTCAATTCGGTGGTTTCTTGTGGAAGGTTTCTTGTGGACTGGCCTCCAGTCGGCGTCACTTCAACACACTCATACTGATTCTATGTGTGCGTCGCCCCCCAAGGGGCGACGCGCGCACCGAGAAATCTTGTAGTGCATGTGTCGTGGCGGGCGCTTTCTGGCCACGCCGCTCGGGAAACGGTGTACCACCAGACGGGTATACTACATGCTCGGATCGGACGCACGCCTCCAAGGAGGACTCGGGGGTGGCCAAGCCCGTTCTAGCAGCGGGCTCCGGCACTGCTCAGCGCTGCCGCGTGGAGGGCGGAGTGGGATCCCAGCGCCCCCCCAGCTGGCGTGAGAGGCCTGCGCCGTCGTGGGCATCGGCGCGCGAGGA
>CAUYUJ010012658.1:0-15000 GCA_963575745.1 Prorocentrum cordatum | reverse complement strand
TGATGATGATGATGATGATGATGATGACGATGATGATGATGATGATGATGATGATGATGATGATGATGATGATGATGATGATGATGCTGCTGCTGCTGCTGATGATGATGATGATGATGATGATGGGCGCTTCCTGAGGGCACCTAGGGGCCCATGAGACGCACACACATTGCGTAACGGGTGGGGCACGCGGCGCGCACAAGACGAAACAGCCGCGCCCTAACGGCGCATAGGCAGTAGCCACGCATAACATTGAGAATGTATGGTACGATGCAGATTATGATGATGCTGCTGATGATGATGGTGATGATGGTGCTGATGATGATGGTGCTCATGATGTTGATGACGACGGTGATGAGGACGATGATGATGATAATGAGGATGATGATGGTGATGATGGTGGTGATGATGATGCTGATGATGCTGATGATGATGCTGCTGATGATGCTGATGATGTTGATGATGGTGATGCTGATGATGACGATGATAATGATGATGTTTTCTGATGACGTTGATGACGACGATGATGGTGATGATGACGGTAATGATGGCGGTCATGATGATGATGGTGGTGGTGTTGATGCTGATGATGGTGATGCTGCTGATGATGGTGATGATGATGATGATGATGCTGATGATGATGGTGATGATGGCGGTGATGATGATGCTGATGATGATGATGATGATAATGGTTTTGATGCCGATGATGGTGATGCTGCTGATGATGTTGATGATGACGGTGGTGATGATGATGATGCTGATGATGATGGTGATGATGATGATGGTGGTCGTGATGCTGATGATGCTCATGCTGCTGTTTCTGCTTTTGCTGCTCATGACGGTGATGATGATGCTGCTGTTGATGATGTTGACGACGATGATGGTGATTAGAGCATTCCCCCCCGGGCGGAAGGGAGGGGGAGGGAAGGCCGACGCCGAAGGCAACAAGGAACAGGGGCAGAGGCGGCGGAAGACAGCAACTTGCACCCGAAAGCAATCTGCCGAGACCGCTACCCGCCACTGCCCTCTGGGCGGGCGCTTGCGCGGGAGGAGCCAAAGGGAGCTCCTCCTCCTCCTCGTCCTCCTCCTCCATCTTTTTCTCCTCCTCCTGGGATCCATGCAGGAAGCTCTGTAATGCGTCGGGGTCGTTCCCCGCGGCCTCCAGGGCTTCGGCGTGCAGGCGCGCGTGTACCACTGGAGGTGCGGCCTTCCTCGGTGCCCGCCCGTGCACACAGCTCCGAGGCAGGAGTTCACAGGCCGCCAAGCGCTCGAAGACTACGGGGGGGACCCATGCCAGGAGACACCCTGCTGGCCTCCGGGGTGCCCTGGGTGCCTCGGGTTCCGATGCTTTTTGCCATGGGAAGCGTGACGTTCACACACCCAAGAGTCAATGGACGTCTTGGGGTCTCAGGGTTGGGTTCCTTGTGGCAGGTTTCTCGTGGACTCGCCTCCACTGTACTGCTCCCGGCAGGCTGCTGGGCCTCTGTCTGGCCAGCTTGCCATACTGTATTGCTTCAGTCGCACGGCATCGCGAATGCTTCGCGCGCAACGTCAGTGCTAACCTGCGACCGGATTGATGGACCTACTGCGGATTCCCCGTTCTCATACCAGTTCTCTTGTATTCATTATGCTGGACTTCGACGTCGTTCTCCTCGACCCCCTCGTCATCACATATCTTGCTCCTCCTCTTCCGTCCCTCGTCCCTCGTCCCCAATTCATGCTCCCTCTCTCCCTCCCCCTCCCTCTTGCCTACTCCCTCCCTCCCTCCCTCCTCCCTGCTCCCTGCTCCCTCCGCCTGCTCCCTCCTCCCTCCGCACGTGCCGTTGGCGTAGCGGTGCGGAGTCGCACGATTCATGTTGCATTCATCTCCCATTGAGTTGCACATCGCTGCGTTGCCCTCCTCCCCCTCCCTCGTCCCTCCTCCCTCCGCCTTCCTTCCTCCCTCCGTGCGTGCCATGTGCGTGACGGTGCGGAGTCGCACTTCAGTGGAAGCCCATGCCAGGAAACACCCTGCTTGCCTCCAGGGTGCCCAGGGTTTCTTGGGTTGCGATGGTTTGGCCACGGGAAGCGTGACGTCCACGTATCGAAAATCAATGGACGCCCTGGGGTTCCAGGGTTGGGTTTCTTGTGGAAGGTTTCTTGTGGTCGAGCCCTGCTGTATTCATGTTACACTCATCTCCCATTCAGTTACGCATCATCGCGTTGTCTGCCTTGCTCTTTCCTGCCCTGCCTCGCCCCCTTCTGCACGTGCACTGAGTCATACGTTTGGTCTTACATCTCCCCAGTCCTCTAAGGAGGGCAGCGCGCCTTGCAGCGCGCCCGCAGTCCAGTACAGGGCCGCCTCCGGGCGACGACGGTGGTTCGTTCGTTCGTTTCTTCCTTCCTTCCTTCTTCCCTCTTGCTTCCCCCTCCTCTATTGTCCCTCCTTTCTCATGTTCCCCCCCTTCAGCCTCGCTCCTCGCCCGCCCTCCTTCATATCCCCTACTCACCCCATCCACATCCTCCCCTCCTCTGTGAGTTTCTTCTCTTCATAAGAAGCGAGGCGGGGGGCTGGTGCTACATCCTGGCGCCAGTGCCTAGCCTGTTGGACAGACTGTCTTCAGTTAGCATTTTTTCCCGGAAAGGGCTTGAGCCCAGGGTTTTCTTTTATATGGTTTACCCCCGGTTTTGACTTGAAGGGGGCCGGCGAAATTATTCTGCGTAACTAACGAGTTAAAGTGCTGTTTGTTTTGAAAAAGTGCGTTTCGTGCGTGCCCGCTCGAGGAAAGTGCGCCCCTCATCTCGGATCCTCAATAAAAAACGGGGTCCGCAGACTCCGTTTTCCCTTGGTAAAAAAGACGGTGCGGAGCGTTTTTCGCAGAATCCTCGACAAATAACGGGGTCTGGAGCCCCGACCGCGACGCGGAAAAGCGCCCCGCGCGCAGGAATTCCGAGGATGCCTCGCGCGTGCCGCGTCCCGCGCGCAGGAATTTCGAGGATGTCTCGACTACTTCGTTTGTTTTGGTAGGATTTCTTAGAATTTTGGCAGGATGTCTCGAGCGAAACGCTTTTTTTATATAGTTTGTTGAGGATGTCTCGAGCGAAACGCTGGTTTTGCAAAATTTAAGGGTGTCTCGAGCGGGGGCTTCGTGGGGGGCCAGAATTCAGAGGATGTCTCAGGCGAAATGCTTGTTTTCGTGTCCCGCTCGCAGGAATCGCAAGGATGTCTCGCGCGTGCCGCGTCCCGCGCGCAGGAATTTTGAGGATGTCTCGACTAATTTGTTTGTTTTGCCAGGATGTCCTTGGATTTTGACCGGATGTCTCGAGCGAAACGCTTGTTTTTCATAATTTGTTGAGGATGTCTCGAGCGAAACGCTGGTTTTGCAAACTTGGGGGATGTCTCGAGCGGGGGCCTCGTGGGGGGCCAGAATTCAGAGGATGTCTCAGGCGAAATGCTTGTTTTCACGTCCCGCTCGCAGGAATTCGGAAGATGTCTCGCGCGTGCCACGTCCCGCGCGCAGGAATTTTGAGGATGTCCCGTAGCGCGTCCCCTTGGCACGTCCTACGGTGCGACCCCATGGCACGTCCCTTGGCACGTCGCCTGGCGCGTCCCTTGGGACGTTTCGCGGCGCGTCCTCCTGGCATGTCCCCCTGTCAATTAGCTCTGGGGCAGCTACTATGTGTTCAGGCAGCTCGAGCTTAAGATCCAGATCAGTTCGGTCAGGACTCGGATGCAAAGGAAGACTCGATCCACGACGCTATAGAGCACAACCGCGGCATGGCACATCGCAATTCAGCACGGTGCAGCACAGCACAGCTCTCGGCACGGTACATCAAGATCGATACAATCAGCATTGCACTTGCCCGTCACCCAATCAGGTGTCTTTGAAAACGTTGCCATGCGTTACATTTCTATGTTCCTTTCCGGGTTCGTGGGTCGATCATGTTCTTCGGTGTTGGGTGCATGGCAGCCGGCTGGTTATCTTGTGGTGTGGGGCCTCGACTCCTTCGTGCCACGTTGCGTTACTAGCAGCTGCGGCATTGGGCCCTCCTTCAAGCTGCGTTCGTCTTGGCCCGCACTAGCAGGGTCATGCGTTCAGCACCGCCCGCAGTATGAGGGTGTTTTGGTACTTCCAGAGCTGGGTGTTCTGCTCACCGTCAGCGCCACCCAGGGTGTCATACCACCGTAGAAAGGTGGCCGCGGTGTTGGCGACGCGGTCCACGCCTCTACCCTTCGCTGTTTCGCACGGTGCGCCACGACTACCGCTGTCGTGTAGCACATGTTGCTCAGCTTCCTCGTCGTCGTGATCCTTCTCTTTCCCTCCATCGTTCCTCCTTTTCCTCATCTTTCTCCTCCTTATCCTCTTCGTTCTGCTCGTTGAACTCCTCCCTCCCTCGCTCTCTTTCCCTCTCTCTCTCTCCTCCGCCTTCTGCTCCTCCTTCACCTGCTCTTGCTCCTCCTCAGACCTCCCTCTCCCTCTTCGGTCCTCAATCATATGTTCTTTCTCCTGCACCCTTCCGCCCCGCTCCGCGCTCCTTCTTCATCATCCTGCTGTTCCTAGTCGTGCTGCTGCTCCTCCTGCCCCTGCCCCTCATACTCCTGCTCCTCTTGCTGTACTATATCCTCCTCCCCTTGCTTCTCCGCCCTCCTCCTCTTCTCATCGTCATCATCCTCTTCTTCTCGTCCTCCTCCTCCTCCTCCTCCTTCTCCTCGTCCTCCTCCTCCTTCTCTACCTATCCTCCTCCTCCTCCCTCCTCCTCCTCCTCCTCCTCCTCCTCCTCCTCCTCCTCCTCCTCCTCCTCCCCCTCCCCCTCCTCCCCCCTCCTCCTCCTCTCCTCCTCCTCCTCCTTCTCCTCCTCCTCCTCCTCCCTCCTTCCCTCCTCCTCCTCCTCCTCCTCCCTCCTCCCCTCCTCTCCCCTCCTCCTTCCTCCTCCTCCTCCTCCTCCTCCTCCATCCTCCTCCTCCTCCTCCCTCCTCCTCCTCCTCCTCCCTCCTCCTCCAGTCGCCGTGCCCGCAGGCCCCTGCTGCTCTTCAGCGGCTGGGACCGGGACAGGACCCGTCCGGGCCCCCTCCTGCTCCCAGAGGGCCCCGGAGGCGGCCAGGGATACAATAGGAGGATGGCGAGAGGGGCTGGCGGAGGTAGAAGAGGAGGAGGGTTCGGGGCGGAGGGGGAGGAGGAGGAGGAGGGGGAGGAGGAGGAGGAGCAGGAGGAGGAGGAGAAGGAGGAGTAGGAGGAGGAGGAGGAGGAGCAGGAGGAGGAGGAGCAGGAGGAGGAGCAGGAGGAGGAGGAGGAGGAAGAGGAGGAGGAGAGGGAAGGGGAGGGGGAGGACCGTCTTGAAATCATGGGCTGTGTCAGAACATCCTTCCTTGGACTTCAACGTCGCGAATCAACATTACTGTTGCGTCCTGACGATCCTAAATCGTACCAAAACATCGATCTTGAGACCTTCTCACCGCGAATCAACGTGGCTGTTGCGCCCTAACAGTCCTACATCGTGCCAAAACACTATTTCTGGGACGTCAGCCGTAGCAATCAAGGAAGCTGATGTGAACTCTTACGTCGAATGTGTGCGGGGCTGCGGCGAGAGCCACATTTTGCAAAGAGACCGCCTCCATCCGCGAAACTCATGAAAATTGGTAAGACGAATGTACGCGGCGCTAATGCGAGAGCCAACTTTTGAAAACGACCCGCCCTCCATCCGTGAAATTGTTGCACAGAAGCGGCGAGGAAGCTACCGACACGTCGCGGGGTGCGACAGGGAGAAGTTATGTATAAGGAAGAGGGATGGCGAGGAAGAAACGGGCACGACCACGCGCAGGACTGGCTGGCGGCTTGGGCTGTCAAGTTCGCAGGGCGAACTGCCTTGACAGAGCAGCTCGTGCCCAGGTGGGGCCGTCGGGCCCAGGACCCCCGACGGAGCGATTGGATCGAGCGGCCAGAGATCGACGCCGCGGTCCACAGCACTATCGGCCGCCGGGTGAACGTGGACGTCGCCGTCGTGGAAGCTTTTCCGCCAGACGGGGGGCACGAGCACTGTCATCGTAACCCCCCTCCCCTGGGTCTTGGCTCTCTCTCTCTCTCTCTCTCCCTCTCTCTCTCGCTTCCCTTTGTGTCCTGCCGTGCTTTGTTCGGTGCATAGCGTTATAGGCTCGGGTGTGGCTCGCCTTGGAGTCGCAAGGAGACGCGCGTGCATGTACTGGCAGAGGGCCGCAAGAGTCGCAGCTGCAGCAGCTGCAGCACAGGACCCGATGCGCAAGGGCTGCGCTGGGCCCAGTCTGACACCTGAAGTGGTCGAGTGTCTCGGCCAGTTCGGTGACAGCGCCGACGAGCCGTCGTGTTCTCTTGGCCCCGACGGGCACCGCGGAACGGTCGCGGGTGTTCGGAGCCGCTCCGCAGATGCTGTCTTTCCTGGTGCAGCTGCGCAGCGCCGAGAACGTGCGGGCGGCAGGTGGCCGGCTCTTGGACTGTGGCCACCGTAGTTTTTCACCCTCGTCGTCGTCCTCCTCCGCCGCAGTCAGCTTGGCATTGATCTTTGCCAGTGCAGGCGTGTGGTCCTTGCTCCTCCTCCTCCCTCCTCCTCCTCCTCCTCCTCCTCATCCTCCTCCTATCGTTCTCTTGGCTCCCGCTCCTCCCCTTAGCCCCGGTGCTTTCCCCTGCCGGGCGCGCGCGCCTCTTTGCGGGGCCGGGTGGCTCGCGCTCCGCGGCCTCGCGCCCACCCTCCCCGCCGGCTGGCTGTCTTCGCGTCCTTCTTTCGCATCTTTCCGATTCCCACCCGCCTTTCCCACATCCTTTTTCTCTCGCATCATCCGCTTGCCTCCCTGTTCCCATCCTCCTTTGTCGCATCCTTCCGATTTCCTCCAGGGTGCGCCCCGTCGCCGGCACCCGCGTGGTCGCTGGGCTTCCGCCGCGGTGCGATTCCGCCGTGGTTGTCTCGCATCCTTCCGATGCCCGCCTTCCTTTCCCGGAAGGGGCATAAACCCCGGGGTTCTCTTTCAGTTGGTTTACCTCCGGGTTTGACTTGAGGTGGGCCGGCGACTTTCTGTTGCGATGGATATCGAGGTCGAGGTGGGCCGGCGAAGTAAAATTTGAGGATGTCCCTAGCGAAACGCTGTTTTTTGAAGTCGCGATCGATAAATCACAGGGTGCGGGACACGTTCTGGTCAGGGGCATGGATAACGTAATGCCTATAGATTGGCCCCATCCAGGGGTACGTATTTTTTTTGTATGTTCCTATAGATGGGCCCTCTCGTTACCTGTAGATTGGCTCTCTCCAGGGGCACGAATACGTGTGTTTTTTACATATATCCCCATAAATTTGCCATCTCCAGGAATACGTGTGTTCCCATAGATTGGCCCCATCCAGGGGCACGCATGCGTGTGTGTTTTACGTATGTTCCTATAGGTGGGGAGGAAGAGGAGGGAAGGAGGGAGGACTCGGAGAATGATGAGGAGACGATGGGGTGGAGGTGGGGGAAGTCGAGGAGGGATGAGTAGTAGTAGTAGTAGTAGTAGTAGTAGTAGTAGTAGTAGTAGTAGTAGTAGTAGTAGTAGTAGTAGTAGTAAGTAGTAGTAGTAGTAGTAGTAAGTAGTAGTCAGTAGTAGTAGTAGTAGTAGTAGTAGTAGTAGTAGTAGTAGTAGTAGTAGTAGTAGTAGTAGTAGTAGTAGTAGTAGTAGTAGTAGTAGTAGTAGTAGTAGTAGTAGTAGTAGTAGTAGTAGTAGTAGTAGTAGTAGTAGTAGTAGTATAGATGAAGGAAAACACAAGATATGTTTCTTTTTCCCGGAAAGGGCACTGTCCCAAGGTTCTTTTTTAGTGTGTTCACCGCCGGTTTTGACTTGAAGGAGGCCGGCGGATTTCCGCTCGATAAAAAACGAGGTAAAGTCCAATTCGGCGTGAAATAATACGTTTCGCGCGTGCCCGCTCGAGGAAAGTCGACCCGCCATTTCGGATCCTCGATAAATAACGGGGTCCGCGGGCTTCCGTTTTCCTTAGTAAAAAAGAGGGTGCGGAGCACTTTTAGCAGAATCCTCGAACAAAAAAAACGAGGTCTGGAGCCCCGACCACGACGCGGGAACGCGCCCCGCGCGCAGGAATTCCGAGGATGTCTCGCGCGTGCCGCGTCCCCCGCGCAGGAATTACGAGGATGTCTCGACTAATTTGTTTGTTTTTCCAGGATTTTGCGTGAAAATGTTGGAGGTTTGCGTGCCCGCTCGAGGATGGTGCACCCCCCGCGCCAAAAATCGAGGATGTCTCGAGCGAAACGCTTGTTTGGCAAAACTTGAGGGGCCTGGGTGCCCCAGCATGCCCCAGGAGGCCCTGGGAGCGCGGACGCGGCGTAATTTGCGAGGGATCGTAGCCCGTGGAGCTCGGAGCACTCGTAATATGCAAGGGATCGTGGCCCTCGGAGCGCGGGCGCAGCGTAATTTACAAGGTGTCGGGGCTGTAGGAGCTTGGACGCATTGTAATTTACGAGGGATCGTAGCCCTAAGAGCGCGGGCGCAGCGTAGATTACGAGGGATCGGGGCTCTGGGGGCTCGGACGCAGCGCGATTTACGAGGGATCGGGGCCCTGGGAGCGCGGACGCAGCGTAATTTACAAGGGGTCGGGGCCCTGGGAGCGCGACCCCCAATGTAATTTACGAGGGATCGTGGCCCTGGAAGCGCGTCCCGTGGCACGTCCATTGGCACGTTCCGTAGCGCGTCCCCTTGGCACGTCCCGCAGTGCGTTCCCATGGCACGTTCCCTGGGACGTCGCCTGGCGCGTCCCTTGGGACGGACCGCGGCGCGTCCTCCTGGCATGTTCCCCTGTCAATTAGCTCTGGGGCAGCTACTATGTGCTCAGGCAGCTCGACCTTAAGATCCAGATCAGTTCGGTCATGACTCGGACGCAAAGGAGGACTCGATCCACAACGCTATAGAGCACAATCGCGGCATGGCACATCGCAGTTCAGCACGGCGCCGCACAGCACAGCCCTCGGCACGGTACATCAAGATCGATACACTCAGCATTGTAACCTGTCACGTTCCTTGGCACGTTCCGTGGCGCGTCCCGTGGCGAGTCACCCTGGCACGTCGCGCGGCGCGTCCCCTGGCACGTCCCGTGGCACGTCCATTGGCACGTTCCGTAGCGCGTCCCCTTGGCACGTCCCGCGGTGCGTCCCCATGGCACGTCCCCTGGCACGTCGCCTGGCGCGTCCCTTGGGACGTTCCGCGGCGCGTCCTCCTAGCATGTCTCCTTGCCAGTCAGCTCTAGGGCAGCTACTATGTGCTCAGGCAGCTCGAGCTTACGACCCAGATCAGATCGGTCAGGACTCGGATGCAAAGGAGGACTCGATCCACAACGCTATAGAGCACAATCGCGGCATGGCACATCGCAATTCAGCACGGCGCAGCACAGCACAGCACAGCTCGGGGCACGGTACGTCAAGATCGATACACTCATCATTGCATCTGCCCGTCGCCCAATCAGGTGTCTTTGAAACGTTGCCATGTATTACATTTCTATATTCCTTTCCGGGTTCGTGGGTCGATCATGCTTCTCACATCATCCGCTTGCCTCCCTGTTCCCCTCCTCCTTTGTCGCATCCTTCCGATCTCTTCTGGGGTGCGCCCCGTCGCCGGCACCCGCGTGGTCGCTGGGCTTCCGCCGCGGTGCCGAGCAAGAGCACCCCGCGATGGGCACGCACTCCGCTCCGTGGCATTGTCGTGGACGGTCAGGCCACGCGCCTGGCCCCCGTGGCCACACATCTCGACGCGGGGCGCGTGCCAAGGGCCGCGGAGCTGGAGCAGGAGGGGGAGGGCGCCTGCAGCCGGCCCCGAATAGTAGGTCGACCCTGCCAAATCAAGGGTACCCTTGTGTGTCTGGCGATCCACGACACGGACGGCCCTCGCCTCTGGCCGCACCTCTTGCTGGCTGCTTCCTGGTCGTGGATTGGACTACCACCGCAGGCCGCTTCCGCACCACCCGGTGGCACAACGTTGCACATCGCTTTCGTGGTGCTCTTCTTCCTCCTGGGCCTCCTCCGCACCATCCGGTGGCACAACGTTGCTCATCGCCTTCATGGTGGTCATCTCCCCCCTGGACGTCGACCTGGTCAAGTGGCACGTCCTCCTCTGCAGTGCTTGAGGCTGGTGTTTACGACGTGCCGTTGACGGCAACACCACATCGCTCACCCTCCGGATCTCCGCCTCCGGCCCCTGTCCGCGGCGTACCTTTTCCTGTGCAAGTTCTTCGGCGCCGCCTGCTCCCCGGGCCCCGCCCATTCCGGCCGCCTGAGGCCCCGCCCGCCTGTGCCCTGTCTCCCCAATTAAAGCTGCGCGTAGCCCGCCTAGCTTTTAGCGGAAGAGGTTCGCTCTCGCCCCGCCGACCAACAAAAATGTCTCGCGATCCATGCTTCCTACATTCCTGTGGCGATGTGGCCCTCGAAAGGGGCATGTGCCCTCTCGCGTGTCCTCTCCAATCAAGCCCGACTGTACAGGAGGGGCGGGGAGGAGAAGGACGAGGGCGAGGACGAGGAGCAACGGCCCCTGCTTGCTTCGCTTCCCCGCCTCTTGTTCCAGCCCCCGTTCCTTCCCTTCTCCCCCCTTCTTCCTCCTCCCCCGCTGCTTGCCTCCAGCGGGCGCGCGAGCGCCTAGGGTGGGGAGGCTCAGACCCCCCCGCCGCGCGCCCGTCCCCTCCGCCTTCCTGTTCCTCCCGGCCCCCTCTCCCTCCTTGCCTCCTTGCCGCTCTCGCCTGCTGCGCCGGCTCGACCATGCGGTGGCGGAAGTGGTCGGTACGTCGCGTCGTGTCGTGTCTTGTTGGCGCCACCCGCCTTTGCCCGAGTCGGTTCCGTGTGTGTGTGTGTGTGTGTGTGTCTGCTGCTGCTGCTGCTGCTGCTGCTGTTGCTGCTGCTGCTGCTGCTGCTGCTGCTGCTGCTGCTGCTGCTGCTGCTGCTGCGGCTGCGGCTGCTGCTGCTGCTGCTGCTGCTGCTGCTGCTGCTCTGCCCCGCCTCTTTCCCCTTTTCTTTGTGTCAGCGGAGGAGGAGGAGGAAGAGGAGGACAAGGAGGAGGAGGAAGAGGAGGAGGAGAAGGAGGAAGAGGAGGAGGAAGAGGAGGAGGAGGAAGATGGAGGAGCAGGGAGGAGAAGGATGGAGGAGGAGGAGGAGGAGGAGGAGGAGGAGGGAGGAGGAGGGGAGGAGGGAGGAGGAGGAGGAGGAGGAGGAGGAAGAAGAGGAGGAGGAGGGGGGAACGCAGGCGGAGGAGGAGGGAAAGGAGAAGGACGAGGAGGAGGAGGAGGAGGAGTGAAAATTGGGAGGAGGAGGAGGAGGAGGAGGAGGAGGGGATGATGGGATATGAGTGTGGGATGGGACGATGGTCAAGATCATGGGACGTTGGTCCGGATCATGGGAGTGTGGTGTTTATGTTGATATTGATCACGGTTGCGGTGGTCATGACGAAGAGGAGGAGGAGGGGAAAATGATGGGGGAGGGACAACAGAAAGGAATAGGTGAGGAGGCGTACTACGCCCTTGCTAATCGCATGAAGACGGTCGTATGAAGCGAGTGATGGATGTGTCGTGAGTGGCGTGGGAAAAGAGCTGCGCACATACGCAAAACACATTGTTTATAATGCGGTGAACAGGAGGAACAGGAGAAGGATACTGAAGAGGACGCAGGGACAGGAGGAGGGAGGAAAGGAGGAGGAGGAGGAGGAGGAGGAGGAGGAGGAGGAGTGATTAATTGGAGGAGGAGGAGGACGAGGAGGAAGAGAGGGCTGAGAGGGAAGAAGGGGGAAAAGGGGAAAAGGCAAGGACGATGCAGGTGGATGAGGAGGAGGAGGGAACGGACGAAGAGGATGATGAGACAAAGTGTGGGGAGAGGAGGAGCAGGAGGAGGAGGAGGAGGACGAGGAGGAGGAAGATGAGGGGGAGGAGTGGGAGGGGGCAAGGACTGAGCGGATGAAGGATCGGATAATGAAGATTGAAGGATGTTTGCAATATAGGCCCATGCAATTGAGCACGTCGCTGATCTGGCTCAAGTGTTCAAATCCGCCATCCAGCGGCACCTTGCTAGAATATACTAGTGTTGTCGCTTGGGGCAGAGACAACAGCCCTATCCGCATCAACATCGTTCTGGACCAATTGCATGGCAGCGGAGCGAGGTCATGGCAAGACCCACGCAGGTAACACCAGCTATACGTCAAGAATATTGAGAAAACACGTTGACAACATTTGGAGCAAGCAGAGTAGAGTAGAGTAGAGTAGGGTAGGGTAGAGTAGAGTATAGTGGGGAAGAGCAGAGTAGAGCAGAGACGAGTATAATATATATATATATATATATATATTAGATTCGAGTCGGGTAGACAGTCCACCCCAATCCAGTCTAACCCAGTCCAGTCTACTTCAGTTCACTCCATGTCGGTCTTCAATTAGATTTGGAGTCTGCGCTGACTGATCTGATGACATTTGAGATTATGCTGGTGTCCAGGAGGAGGATGGGATGACGAGGAGGAGGATGTTAGGAAGAGGAGAGAAGTGAGACGGAATGGGGCGAGGACGGTTGGAGGGGATGGGGGGGGGAGGAGGAGGGCGAGAGAGGCGGAGTAGGAGGAGGAGGAGGAGGAGGAGGAGAAGGAGGAAGAGGATGAGGAAGGAGGAGGAGGAGGAGGAGTTGGAGGGAGGGAGGAGAAGGAGGAGGAGGAGGAGGGAGGAGGAGGAGGGAGAGAAGGAGAGGAGGAGGAAGGGAGGAGGAGGAGGAGGAAGAAGAGAAGAGGCGGAGGAGGAGAACGATGACGAGGGGGAGGAGGAGGACCAGAGTGAACCCAGGATGGGCCAACGGCCGTGCAGGACGGCCTCCCGCTCCCAGGCCCCCCCCCCTCTCCTCGCGAGTCCCCGCGGGGCACCCCGCCCCACGTCGGAGGTGGGGAGGGGGAGGGGGAGGGGGAGGAGGAGGAGGAGGAGGAGGAGGAGGAGGGAGTGGAGGACGAGGAGGAGAAAGGAGGAAATAGGAGGAGGGGAGGAGGAGCAGAGTCAGGAGGAGGAGGAGGAAGGGGAGGAGGAAGAGGAGAGGAGAGGAGGAGAGGGGAGGATGAAGAGATGAAGGATGAGGATGAGGAGGAGGGAGCGGAGGAGGAGAGGGAGAGGAGGAGGACGAGGAAGGAGGCGGGGAGGAGGAGGTGGGGAGGAGGAGGAGGAGGAGGAGGAGGAGGAGGAGGAGGAGGAGGAGGAGGGTGTTGAGGGTGCAGGTCATCGTCGACCCCCAGGAAAAGATGGCAAACTATGTGAAGTGGGGGGGAAGACGAAACATCAAAAAGATAGAAAGAGATTGGGAATCCTGTTATTTGTGTCTATTCATTCGTGTGTCCCAGGGCCCCTTCAGTGTTGGAACGGATTCGCCCCTCGTCGCTCCAGCTGGCAGGAGCGGAACGCAGTGGGGGCGCGCATCAAGGGGCCGTGTGCAGTTCGTCAGGGTAGCCCGGGCTCCTTCGCTCCGCGCGCCGCGCGGCGACTTCTCCCGCAGCCGTGGAAGAAGCTGCTGCGTTCAGGTGCTCCAGGCCTTCGGGGGAGGACAGAACCCCCAATAGTGACACGTCGATTAGTGAATTGTCCGCTTTCGGTTCTCGAGATGGCGCCGTGGCCGTTATTTTCCAGGCTTGCGCCCGCCAGGTTTGGGCCTCAGGTCGTTTTCACTAAACCACGTTTTACTAAAGGGGGGTCTGTCCATCCCCGAAAGAAGCTGCTACGTTCAGGTGCTCCAGGCTTCCCCTCAGGTGCACCTCGCGCGCGGGTTTGCGGGGTTGGGCTCCTCGCGAGGGTTTCTGTGCGGCCGCGCCCGTGTTGTAAGGAAAAAGTGCAGTTCAGCAGCGTGTCGAGTGACAGCCCCGTTTTGAGAAGAATCCGCCCCCCATGTGTGCAAGGATTACGCAATCAAGGCCCTCGTCCGAAAGTTTGCGGACGTCTCAGGCGGGAGTCACATTTTGGAAAGGCGCCGCCATCCACCCGTGTTATCGTCGCGCATGTTGGACTTCTGGGTCGTGGATGCGAGTAGGTCTCAAACGATAACCGCATTTTGAAAGCGAGCCAGCATCAATTCTTGCAGGGAGTTTTAAAGGAACGCGCGTGGTACTAAGGCGAGAGCCGCATTTGGGAAGCCACTAGCCTTCCATGCTTGTAGTTGCTGGAGAATGGTAGACCGAATGTGCGCGGCTCTAAAGCGAGAGGCGCCGCATTTGGAAACGACCAGGCCTCCATCCTGGTAGCTGCTTGAGTTGAAAACAGTGCGCGCGGCGCCAAGGCGAGAGACGTAGTTTTTGCAAGCCGCCAGCCATTCATCATTGCGGATGTTTGAGTTGTTTAGTCAAGCGAAACATCCAGCTCGACCTGCGAGCACGCACGGTGGTGCAGTAGTGGGAGTTATCTCTAAGGACGAGGGACGGAATTTGAGAAGGAAGAGGGGGGGTAACGGATGGGGCACGCCGGAGGAGAAGAAGGAGGAGGAGGATGAGGAGGAGCAAGAGCAGGAGCAGGAGCAGGAGGAGGAGGAAGAGGAGGAGGAGGAGGAGGGGGAGAGAAGGTGGAGATGAAGAAGGAGGGAGGAGGAGGTTGATAATGAGGAGGAAGAGGAGGAAGATGAAGAGGAGGATGATGAGGAGGACTAGGAGGAGGAGGAGGAGGTTGAGCAGGAGGAGAAGGATGATGATGATCATGCTGCTGTTGCTGATGGTGATGATGCTGATTATGATTCTGATGATGATGATTATGATGATGATGATGATGATGATGCTGATGCTGATGATGATGATGATGATGGTGATGATACTGATTATGATGAGGAGTATGGGGATGATGATGATGATGATGATGATGATGATGACGATGACGCTGACGCTGATGACGATGCTGATGATGATGCCGATGAAGAGGATGATGATGATGATGATGATGATGATGCTGATGATGATGATGATGATGATGATGATGATGATGATGATGATGATGATGATGATGATGATGATGATGATGATGGTGATGGTGTGGTGGTGGTGA
>CAUYUJ010012657.1:12500-14777 GCA_963575745.1 Prorocentrum cordatum | reverse complement strand
GTCCTCGTCCTCGTCCTCCTCCTCCCCCGCACTCACCCACCCGGAAGCAGCACGGGGAGAAACAGCGGCAGCAGCAGCAGCAGCAGCAGCAGCAGCAGCAGGCAGAGGGAGAGCAGCCGAGGTCGGGGGGGGCGTGCCGCGAGAGCAAGCAGCTCCTGGTAGTTGCTGGTGTCCCACTTCTTGCCCCACACATCGCACCTTCTAGGGGGGTCACGAGCGCCGGGGTGAGGGAGGAGCTCGTGTCTGGTGCCAGGCGGGGGCATATGCACGTCCGCCGCCTGAGGAACTTGTCTACCTGGGCCTGGGGAGGCGGTGGACATGAATGCGGGTATGGTTACCTGTACTGATATGTGTATAGACAGACCTATAAATATACATGCAAATATGCAAACACCCATATGTGCATATACAACTACGTGTGCATGATCATGTACGTATGCATGTGCACATGCATATGCACGAACATCTAGATACGCATGTACATGTACCTACAGACATGCATACATACACACGTAGACCCTTACGCCTCATCTACTTGTATATTTATATGGAATGCAAAACTATGTGTATACGTCTGCGCATGTATACACACACACACACACATGGTCGGTCCTCCGAGATGCCCACCAGTAGCAACTTCCACCTTCGAGCGCCCATGCTGGTGTTAGAGGCGGGGGGACGGCGCGGGACAGCGCGCTGCGCTCGGAAACACATCCTGCGCGTCGCAAAAGGATGCCTCATCGTCGCAGAAGGATGCCTCATCGAAGACGCACGCCGCCTTTCGCAGCAGTCCCTGGAGCTCATGGGACCTGCGAGACGGCGGTGCGGACTCAACCTGACGCCTGAACGAGAGAGGAGGAGAGGAGAGGAGGAAGAGGAGGAGGGGAGGGGCAGGGGGAGGGGAGAGAGAGGTAGGGGAGGGAGGGGAGGGAAGGGAGGGGTTGGTGAGTGCGCTTCAGCCATGTAAGGAGGTGCTCCGAGGTTTCGGGAAGCTCTCCGAGGTTTACCTCCGCTCCTCGCGTTTTCGCATGATTTCAGAGGCTCCCTGTGAGGGGCGAATGAGGGGACCGACGAGGAGGGCAGGGAAAAAGAATTGCGATCTGGAGGCTTTCAATTGCTCTTGCAGGTTTTGAGGGGTTATTGGAGGTTGTCGGTTGTTCTTAGAGGGCTTGGATGTTCGACGACGAGTTTGGGAGGGAGAAAGAAAATGAGAGGAGAGAGGAATGGAACTAGAGATAGAGAGTAGGAAAGAGAGTGGAGGGTGGCGAGAGGAGCATTCGAGCTGCGTCAGGGGGATGGAAGGGGCAGACGAAAAGGGTCTAGTGGGGAAGAACAGGAGGTGGAGGGGAGAGAAAGAAAGAGGTCGAGAGAGAAGGGAGGAAGGACGGAGGAGGGAGGAGGGCAGCTTAAGGTCATGCTGGATCTCGAGCTTCCTGAAGGAGATGCAACGTGTCAGAGAGCTGCAGGACTCCTGCTGTGTAGGGCTGCAAGGGGGGAACGGAGGGCGGAAGATGGAGGAGGAATCTGAAGCAGGAGGAGGAAAGATCGATGAAGCGGGAGGCGGGGGGAGAAGAGGAGGTAGAGGAGGTAGAGAGCGTAGAGGAGAGAGGACGAAAGCCGAACCATGGACGGTAAGAATCCGCAGGCCCCCTTGCGGGGCCACCAGGCTGTAGGGCGAAGTTGCTGCTCCCTGCACCAGCTGCAGTTTCAACCCTCCAATGTCACAGTCCTGCGTTTTGCCTCCTACTGCAAATTGTTGAAGCCCGCGCGAGGGGGGGAGCCCCAAACCACCCAATTTACCACGCCCGGATCGCGGTGCCTGAATTCCCAGCTGCTCCCGAGACCGCCCCAAGGCAGCCCAAGACGCCTCCAAGAGGGCCCCGAAACGGCCCAAGAGGGCTCCAAGATGGCCCAAGAAGCGCTCAAGACGGCCCAAGAGGGCCCCAAGACAGCTCAAGAGGGGCCCAAGCAGGGGATTCCTATCCGCCCCTGCATGATGTTCCCAGATGCGCCAAGGCAGCGCCGAGACACACCGACGCGACTCTGATATATCCCATTGATCGTTCCACAACGGGTTACAGAGGAAAGAACCGAGCGCTCGCAATGAATGCTATCTACTCCTCCTCCACCTCCTCCTCCTTGAACACCTCGCATCGCGCCACCCCAACCATGAAGGCTGGCCAAGTCGGTATGGCAGGCCTAGCGTGGCAATGTGAGCAAGCGGGTTGTCTGATGTGTAAATTGGATGGCACCGAAGGTACTGGCCTGCCAAGAAAA
>CAUYUJ010012656.1:0-14784 GCA_963575745.1 Prorocentrum cordatum | reverse complement strand
TACCAGACCTCGGGACCGTCAAAACACGATTCGGGATGAAACGTCAGTCCCTGGGCATGGCACTCAACGTCCGGAGGTCCACGTCGTGACACATTTACGATGTCGGAGGTATGGCAGCGGCGTCAAGCCGACGTTCGCCGAAGAGCCAGATGCGGAGGGGATGGCCAGGTCAGGGATGGTGGTGCAAGAGGGGAGCAGTCAAGACAGGGATGTCCATGCAGCTGCGGAGGGTCAGGTCAGGTCACGGCGCCGCGAGAGGGCTTCAGGTCGACGCTCGCCGAACAACGAGAGGCGGGTCGGGCGCGTCTGTCCTTCCCCGCCGCCAGCCAGATCGATGCCTTCCCCTGCCACTCCGACGCTGTGGGGCGGGCAAGGCTCAAGTGGGTGAGTCGGACGAGGCTCGGGAAAGGAGTGGCGGAGGGAGGAGGCTGGAGGATCGAGGATCGAGGTATTTCGACGGATTTCGACGTCTCGGGTTCTCCTGGGGGCCCTGGAGGCCCTTTGGGGGGAGCTTCACAGACCACTGGGGACCTCCACAGACCGCCTGGGAGGAGAAGTGAGGCGCAAGGGTGCACATGAAGTGATGTACCAGAGGATGGGAAGGGGGGAGGAGGAGGAGGAGGAGATGGAGGAGGAGGAGGAGGAGGAGGAGGAGGAGGAGGAGGAGGAGGAGGAGGAGGAGCAGGAGCAGGAGGATGAGGATAAGGATGAGGAGCAGGAGGAGGAGGAGGATGAGGATGAGGAGGAGGAGGAGGAGGAGAGGCTGTGAGGAGGGGACGGCGGAGGCAAAGGAGGAAACAGGGTGAGGAGGAGGAGGAGGAGGAGGAGGAGGAGGAGGGGGCGGAGCAGGAGGAAGCGGAGGAAGCGGAGACGGCGGAGAATGAGGAGGAGGGGGGAGTGGCATAGGATGAGGTGGAGACAGCGGAGGAGGGATGCGGAGGAGGAGAAAGAGGAGAACGAAGAGGATGATGATGATGATGATGATGATGATGGATGATGATGATGATGATGATGATGATGATGATGATGATGATGTGATGATGATTACGACGACGACGACCACGACGATGATGATGTGATGATGCAATGATGATGATGATGATGATGATGATTGATGAATGAATGAATATGATGATTATGATGATGTGCTGATGATGATATGATGATGATGATGAATGATGATGGATGATGATTAGGTAGATGTGATGCTGGATGATTCCATGCGTATCCTGATGATCACTGATGATGCTGATGATATGATGATGAGGATGAGGAGGCTGAGGAGGAAGGAGGAAGGAAGAGGAGGAGGAGGAGGAGGAGGAGGAGGGATGAGAGAAGCAGGAGAACGAGGAGGAGGAGGAGGAGGAGGAGGAGGAGGAGGAGGAGGATGAGGATGAGGAGGAGGAGCGAAGGGAAAGCTACGCATTTTGCAACATTGATAGCAGAACGTCCATGGTGAGACGAATCTCGCCGAGCTTGTACGGTAGGGGCAGCAGGGCCAGCATCCGGCGGTTAGTGGCCGGCTGGGTGGCAGAGTGGGAGTTGGAGTAGGAGTAGGTTGGAGTAGGGATAAGTATTGGGATCGGAACGCGCTCCCACCTCACAAGCGGAAGACGCTCGCGCGCGGTCCCCTTTTGTGACGACTTGGCGAAGACCAGCAACGCGGGCGGCTCAGGGTCGGGAGCGGCAAACCGTACCGCAAATTGATATTGGGATCGTGACGTGTTCCCATTTCACAAACGGGAGGCGTTCGCGTGCGGCGCCGCCTCGGACGGCTTGTCAAAGAGGTTATAGTTGTGTATCTATATATATATATATATATATATATATATATACACGCGGGCGGCGCAGGGGCAGGACCGTCAGCACTTCCGATGGGCGCGGCGAAAACGAAGCATGCGCCGCAACAATCTGCGCGGCGCTTGGGCGAGGAATGCATTTCTCCCGCTCTCGCGCTGCCCCGTCGCCGTTGTCGCTTGCGCACGACCTGGCGAGCGAGCCATGCGCCGCGCCCGCGCGGGACACCGTTTCCGAGCGACGTGCGCACCGATTTTTGGCGAGGTCGACACGTCAGCCACCCGCACGGGCCCCAACAAGTTGGCGAGTGAGAGATCTGCGCCGCGTCGAGGCGGCAACGCCTTTTCCAGGCGAAGCGTGCGACGCGCCGAGGCGAAGAGTGCACGTCCGCCCGCTCGCGCGTCGACGGGTGTGGCGCGCCAGAGGTGTGCGCTGCGCCCCTCCTCCTCCTCCTCCTCCTCCTCCTCCTCCTCCTCCTCCTCTTCCTCCCCCTCCTCCCCTCCTACCTCGTCCCTCCTCCTCTCCCCTCTCTTCTTCTTCACCTCCCCCGGCCCTCCTCCTTCCTCCTCCTCCTCCTCCTCCTCCTCCTCCTCCTCCTCCTCCTCCTCCTCCTCCTTCCTCCTCTTCCTCCCCTCCTCCTCCTCCTTCCTCCTCCTCTTCCTCTCGCCTCCCCTCCTCCTCCTCCTCCTCCTCCTCCTCTCCTCCTCCTCTCCTCCTCCTCCTCCTCCTCCTCCTCCTCCTCTTCCTCCTCCCGGTCTTCCCCGCCATTCTCCCCCAAGTGTTCCCCGACGGGTTTCCACTACGGCAGGGAGAACGCATGGTCCACTACGCTGCAACATGGACGACACCATGTCCACATTGATCGGAGGCCTATAGGTTGGCACCAGCACCGATATCGGCGGTGCGTCTCCACGGAGGGCAGGTGATCCTGGTTTCGGTGATGGTGGTAATGTTCGTGCTACCCAGGTGGCCGAACTATTGACACCAACACCAAAATCTAGGATCATCTTCCCCTAGTGGAGGCAGACCCCAGTTTTGGTGTTGGTGCCCATGTTCAGGCCTCCAAGTTGAGACGAAACCTGTCGACCGTGCATGCTTTTGATTTGGTCGGAAAAAATCGGCCTGGTTCCAGCGGTTATATCGGCCCTCTGGGTGGCGTATTGGGAGTATATACATTCAGAGCGACTAGGGATGGGAGTACGGGGAGGGGGAAAGGGGAGGGGGAAAGGGGACGAGGAGGAGGAGGAGGAGGAATATGAGGAGGAGGAGGAATATGAGGAGGAGGAGGAGGAGGAATAATAATAAGAATAAGAATAATAATAATAATAGTAATAATAATAGTAATAATAATAATAGTAGTAATAATAATAATAATAATAATAAGAGGAGGATGATGATGATGATGAGGAGGAGGCGGACGAATTGGATGCCAAGGATGAGGAGGATGGAGGATGAGCGAGGAAGAGAGAGAGGATGGAGGGAAGAGGAAAAAGAAACAAGGAATGAGGATGAGGACTCGACTTACCGCGACTCCGATGAGTGATGTCGTCTTTTCCTGTCCGGGTGATTTTCCTAAATATCGGCCTCTGGTGCCCTCTATCGGGCCTTACGGCCATCGAACATTGATTTGGCACGTAGGCCTACCCCCAGGAAATTGGTGAGCAACTCTGGGGCCGCGCGTTGCACAAATTGCACGGTCGGATGTCTGGGCTTGTCTCTCTTCTCCACTGGCTCCTCCTTGCCGCCACTGTCTGCAAGTTCTCTCAATGTCCGCCTTCAGGCGGCGTTGGCCGCCTTGGAACGGGGGGGACCGGGCGTCGATTCATTGGATGACAGCCCGCAGCATCAAGGCATCGAGGAGGAGGAGGACGACGACGACGAGTTACATAGCTTCATCCTTCTCCCCCTAGTGGCGAAGGCCAGCACCGTTTGTTACCGAGCTCCAATGCCGAGGAGGGGGCGGAGGGCGAGGAGGGCGAGAGCGGCGACGACGCGACGCGGACGCCGACGCCGACGCCGACGCCGACGCCGCCGCCGCCGACGACGACGACCATGGCATCCGACGGCCGCCGAGGGCTGCTCGCTGAGGTCGGCGCGGGGGGTGCTAAGGTGCTACGGGGATAGGGGGATTATCAATGGATGCCAAGGTGTCTCTCTGGCCAAACCTAGCCTATAAGTGGTTAACAGATGCCCCGAGTTGCTCAGGGGTGTTCGATAACTCTGCGAAGTGGGCGGGGCCACTTATGGCCCAACTTGGCATCCCCTGATCACCCACCCATCCCCTCAGTAACCCTCGCGCCGGTCCCAGTGGGGAGCAGGTGGGGCTGGGGGGGTCGCGCCGCACCGCCGCTGCGTCGGCGACGCATCGACGATGCGGCGGGATGGAGGATGACGGGGTCCAGTTGGCGCCGCATCGCCGATGCGCCAGCGGGGCGGCGCGGTCCTCCCGCCATCCGCTCCAGACATCCGCCGACGTGAACGACGGGAAGACACACGGGTCTTATAAGCGCGATGGCATACGCGGTGGCGTGCGCGGGCCGCCAGCGAGGCATGCCGCGCTGAGATCAATCGCAACATCGCAGACATATCACGACCAGACAAGAGCCCCCGACCCCATCTCTCTCTGCCTCCTCCTCCGAGCCGGACCGGTCTGTGAGGGCCCCCGGGGACGACAGAGCGCCTGGCGCGAGCACCTCGAGGCACCAGGCTCTCGGGGCAGAGTGGAGACGAGCGCGCCTGGCACGCGACCCCCGCGAGGGCCTCAAGAGGGCCTCACGAGGGGCTGCCGAGCGGCCGCCCTCCTCCTCCTCCTCCTCCTCCTCCTCCTCCTCCTCCTCCTCCTCCTCCTCCTGAGGGGGGCGCCCAGGGGCGGGCCGGGTCGCGTGGGGTGACTTGCTGCCCGGGCCCCGCGTGCGGGGCCCCCGGCGGGGCCCCCGCGGACCCCCAGGACGCCGCGGCGCCCGGCCGCTCCCCCCCGCCGCGGGGGCCGCCCGGCACGCTGTCGGAGCCGCCGCCCGTGGACGCGGCGTCGCTGCTCGGCGCCGGCTGCTGCGGGAGGGGCGGGGGGGGCGCCGCCGCCGAAGGGCGCTTTTGTCGCTATGGGGGAACGCAAAAGGACTTAAAAACATAAAAGCTCGGAGGGGCCCGCGCGGATTTCTCGGATCCGCGCCTGGGCCCCCCTGGCGGCGCCTCCGGCGCCGCCACTGGCGCGCTCCGCGCGCCAGGGAGGGGGGGTCCAGCGCGGATCCGAGCAATGCGCGCGGGCCTCCGAGTGTTGATGTTTATGTCATTGCTCGTTCCCCTAGTCGCGCCGGCGTCCCCGGGGCGCTGTCGCCTGGCGCTGTCTCCGCGGGCCCTGGCGGCCCGGTGCGGCTCGGAGAGTGGCGCAGAGAGCGAGGGGGCCCAGGGCTCTGGCCGTGAGCTCTGTGCTCGATGCTGCCGTCTCTTGCATGAGGTCGGGCATGTCTCTCTTTTCAGGAGGAGTGTTCAGGAATAGTCAAACGTAGCCTGGGGACGATATGTTTTTAGCAGGATTTGTTGGATCTGTTTTTGGCATATTTTTAACATTTAGTCCAAAATCCGCCTGTAGGAAGACATGCTCTGCGCAAGCGAAATGGGTACGGAAAGAATGGTTACAATGCCCAACAGCAGTTCCTGTTCATTTTGAACAGGACTCGCTGTCCGCGCCGTCGCGGCGTGTGTCCATGTGAGACAGAAGGCCGCCTGCCCAACAGTGGCCGCTGTTGGTTTGGGGCAACATTTGTTGTTGGGAATGGTGCCCATTTTTTCCGTACCCATTTCGGGCGTCCAAACATGCCCGACCTAGACCTTGCACCACGTCAGGTGCCGGGCTGGGCGGGGGCTGCTGCGGGCAGGGCGCGGGGCGCCGCCGCCGCCGGCGGGGTCCATGGGAGGAACACGGTACGGACACCGCTGGGGCCTCCTGGTGGGATCGGCGCCAGTGCGTTGCGCATGCCCCACGTACCTTTAATTCGTGCTTGTCCCTCTACAGGGGGAATATTCAAGAACAGTCAAACAATAGTATGTGGACTATTTTTTAGTATGTCTTAACATTTTCGGAATATGTTTTTGAGATTTTTTTATGTTTCGTCGTAAATCCCCCTGTAGGGGGACACGCCCGACTTAAACGTACCTTGGGGGGGGGAGGTGACTCCGCTGAGTGGGCGGGGCCCACTCAGCTTGGATCGCTAGCCTCCCTGAGCCACCTGGGAAACTTGTAGCCCATGTGAAAGCCAGGTTCGGCCAGACACGACCCACCATGGCATCCACTGCTAACCCACCTGTCCCATTAGCAACCCCTGCGCCGATCCCAGTCGGAGGCCCTTATCGCCACCGCTGGGTTCTCCTCGAAATGCTGGTCATAACGCTCCCCGGGAGAGGTCTGGGCAGTAGTAGTATCGGTACCTTTTTGTTCCCCCAGTTGTCGACAGCGTCGGCGCCGGCGTCGTCGGTCAGACGTTACGTTTTGGCGGACCAGGGGTTGCAGGACAGGGTCCCCAAAGGGGCCCCCTGGGGCCCCGAAGTGTCGCGAAGGGTTCACCTTTCTTCAACCCCCTCTGTTTATTGTTCTCCACCGGGGAACGCCCGAGTCGTCGCCGTCGTCTTCCCCCTCTTTCTCCTCCTCCTCCGCCTCCTCCTCCTCCTCCTCCTCCTCCTCCTCCGGTTCTGCTCAGTTCCTGCCCTCTCCCGCCCTCTCCTCCTTTCCTCCCTCATCTCCTCCCTGCCCCCCTCCCCGCCGACCTCGAGGCGGGAGGAGGCAGGAGCCTTGGGATCCGACGTAGCGAAACAGATGCGTCATTGTGAAGAATCTCGGCCAGAGCCCCGGACCCGATCGTTCTACGTAATTTTTGGTGGAGCTGGATCGATCCGTGAGAGTCTGGATGCCCGAAACCAGGCGAAAACGCCAGGCTCGAAAAGCATGCGACGGCAGAATCTCATGGGGAGGAGTAGGAGGAGGAGGAGGAGGAGGAGGAGGAGGAGGAGGAGGAGGAGGAGGATGATGATGATGCTGATATGATGATGATGCTGCTGCTGCTGCTGATGATGAATGATGATATGATGATGAGGAATGATGGTGGTGGTGTGGTGGTGGTGGTGGTGGTGGTGGTGGGTTGATGATGATTAATGATGAGGATGATGATGATTATTGATGAATGATGATGGTGAGGAGGAGGAGGAGGAGGAGGAGGAGGGGAGGAAGGATGAGGCGGAGGCGGAGGCGAGGAGGCGGAGGATGGCGGAGGAAGGCGGAGCAGCGGAGGAAGGGGGAGGAGGCGGAGGAGGCCGCCGACGGACGGAGGCGGCGGGGCGGCGCGGTGGAGAGGGAGGAAGAAGAGGAGGAGGGAGGAGGGAGAAGGAGGAGGAGGAGGAGAAGGGAGGAGGAGGAGGAATGGGGAGGAGGAGAGGAGGGAGAGGAGGAGGAGGAGAGGAGGAGAGGAGGAGGAGGAGGATGAGGAGGAGGAGGAGGATGAGGAGGAGAGTGGGAGGAGGAGGAGGGGGAGGAGGAGGAGGAGGAGGAGGAGGAGGAGGAGGAGGAAGAAGAGGACGAGGAGGCGGGTAACATTCAAAGGCGCGCAGTTGGACTTAGCTTGAAGTTTGTCCTCTTATGCCGACCCTATCGACGCAGCAGCTAAATCCATTACCAGATGTGCGCAGGAATGGTGGATGTCTTCTGCTGTCCGACCTGATGAACATGTACATGCAGATGTTATAAATATCAGAACGCTGAGCGAAGGGTGGTCTGCGTCCAAAGAGTACGTCGAAGCTACCAAGGATAGTGTTTTTCCAGGTCCAAGGATGGCCCAGATTGCCGATTGGACCGCTGTGCGACCTGGTATCTTCCTTGACTATCTCCACCACGATATAACTGAGCTTGCCCCGCTCACTGTAGGTAGGATGTTTTCTCGGCAACTCAAGGACAAGCTTGTCCAAGAGCATGTTTCTAAAGTACGCGCTAAGTCGAGTTTTGACACCCAGGATTTAGAGTCCAGGGGCCTCCGGTGGGATGTCCCGCGCAAGCTGCTCACGTCTAAGGCTGGCGAGGTTCGCTTTCGCCAGTTCTACTGCGGGACCCTTCCAACTGGAGCTGCACTTTCGCGCGGGGGTTATAACACATCTGACAGATGCTGTAAGCGTGGCATGGTTGACCCCGCTTGGCATTGAGTGTGGGATAGCCCAGACAGCCATGTCAGCGAAATTGGAGATGATGCCTTCCCAGCCAGCCTCATACAGCAAGCTATCCAGGACGGCCCCGACTCTCTGCTATTCAGCAGAGGTTGGATGGCCAGGCCAGATCTTACGAACGAGCCGCCTGAGAACGAATAGAAGGTTTGTTCCTTTGGCCCCGACGGTGAGGCCTGTGATGGTTTTGTTTTCCCTGAGGGTGGCAGGTTGTTCTCGGACGGTTCCTGTTTAGACCCGCAGAATGTTGAACTTTCGAGGGTTGGCCTAGCAGTTACCCAAACGGACGACCAAGGCCAACTCCTCCGAGGTTTCCGAGCCGCCATCCCAGCCCCAATGTTTCAGATCAGCGGCGTGGCTGAGCATGCCGCCATCATGATGGGGGGCTGGCATACTTGTGATCGAGCTTCGAGGGGAATCCACGTCGACTACGCTGCGCCCCCGAAGGCCCACAGGGCCCCGCCTTGGGCTCTGTCAGGGGCCGACCCCATGGCCCACATTTGGAGGGACATTGTCAGTTTTGCGGATTTTGCTGTCCCTCCCTTCGCCAAAATCAGAGCGCACTAGGACGAGGACAGCATCCCAGATGCTGATGCCGGGGACAACTGTACCGGGAACACAGTAGCTCACCACTGCGCTGGCCGAGCCGCTAGGAGCCATGCCATGTCTGACGGGACCCACTCCCACGTTGCCAGCGCCTTTCAGAATTATGAGTTTCTCGCACATGGAGTGGGGACCATCCTTGGGGAGTGGCCGCGTGCTGGAGAGCTTGGGGACTTGGGGCGGAGGTCGGCTGGGCCAGCGAAGCGACTCCCCAAGGAACACCCCTTACATGAGAGTATTCTCCTCAACGGTAAGGCCAGATGTAACATATGTTTCAAATGATTGACCAGCATACGTATGGCCAAGGCACCGTGTCGAGGCCTCAACCCCGCGCTTGCCCAGTTACTTGAGCAGCCCAGGAGAGGCCACATGCTTCACCTAGCGTGGATGCTTGGATCCATGCTACTTGTAGGCTATTGCAGTGCGTGCGGAGGATCCATCACGTGCAGAGCTGGACCCAACAGCACATTGCCCAAGCCTTGCAACAGGACGGCCTGTTCGGAGAGCTGGACATTCGAGCGTGGGTACCTCCCTGACACTGGCTGCCAACTTGGACCGCCACTTGAGCTCCCGCAGTCTGGCCATGAGCTCGTGGCGAGAAGGTTCGTGCCAGCCACGTTGGGCCAGGAGAGGAACCACGCTGGGCAGGACGCTAGTGGTTAGCTGCCCTCCCTGGCCTACCGCGATCTGGGGGACTGTGTTTGTGCACCCCTGGATGTCGGTGGGTAGGCAAGACAACTGCTACTAGCTGTCCACACTTTTCTGTTTCTTTTCTTTGCATGTCAGGTTCAGCTTCTACGACTTGTCGCCAACCCAGAAACCCAGAAACCCAAGAGGAGGAAGACGAGGGGGAGGAGGATGAGGATGAGGCTGAGGCTGAGGATGAGGATGATGATGATGATGATGATGATGATGATGATGATGATGATGATGATGATGCTGATGCTGATGCTGATGCTGCTGCTGATGATGATGATGTAGATGCTCATGATGATAATGATGATGCTGATGATGATGATGCTGATGGTGATGATGCTGATGATGCTGATGCTGCTGATGATGATGAGGATGAAGATGATGATGATGATGATGATGATGATGATGATGATGATGATGATGATGATGATGATGATGATGATGATGGTGATGATGACGACGACGACGACGACGACGACGATGATGATGGTGATGATGATGATGATGAAATGATGATGATGATGATGATGATGATGATGATGATGATGATGATGATGATGATGATGATGATGATGATGATGATGATGATGATGATGATGATGATGATGATGATGATGATGATGATGATGATGATGATGATGATGATGTGATGCTGATGTGGATGGGCTGATGATGATGATGATGATGATGATGATATGATGATGATGATGATGAACTATGATGATGAATGATGATGATGATGATGAGATGAGGAGGAGGAGGAGAGGAGGAGGAAGGAGGAGGGAGCGGAGGAGGAGGCGGAGGAGGCCGAAGACGCGGAAGAGGCGGAGGAAGCGGAGGCGGCGGGGGAGGCGGGGGAGGAGGAGCAGGAGGCGGGGGAGGAGGAGGAGGAGGCGGAGGAGGAAAAGGAGGAGGAGGAGGAGGCAAATCACAATAATCATAATGATAATCATAATAATAATACTAATACTAATAATAATATTAGTAATAATAATAACAATAATAATAATAATAATTTTATTAATAATAATGTTCATAATAGTAATATGTATAATAATACTAATACTAAGGATGCTGATGATACTAATACGAGGAATAATACGTACACCACGCATGATAATACTATTACTAAGAAGAGATTGGGAATATTCATACTAAGAATACGGAGGCTAATACTAATAAGCAGAGTAGGAAGACGCATGATAATAATAAACAGGAGAGGAATAATAAGACGACGAAGACGACTAATAGTAATGATCAGAAGAAGACGAGGAGGAGGAAGAGGAGGAGGAGGCGGAGGAGGAGGAGGAGGAAAAGGGACACGACTAATAAGACGAGTGATAATAATACTAAGAAGACGAATAAGACTAATAAGAGGGAACATAAACATGTTACTAATACTACTCAATAATATTAATGATAAGAAGATCAAGAAGAATGATACTGATAATAGTAACCATACCATACGAATATTAATACTAACAACAAGAAGAAGAGGAGGAGGAGGAGGAGGAGGAGGAGGAGAGGAGGAGGAGGCGGAGGAGGCGGACGACAAGGAGGAGGAGGAGGAGGTCGATTATGAGGAGGAGGCGGTGGAGGGGAGGAGGAGGAGGAGGAGGAAGAGGAGGAGGAGAGGAGGAGGAGGAGGTGGATGAGGAGGAAGGATGAGGGAGGTACGATGAGGATGAACATGAAAAGTAGGCGGAAGAGGAGTAGGCGGATTAGGAGGAGGAAGGAAGGAAGGAAGGCAGGCAGGAGAGGAAGTGGAGGCGGCGGAGGAGGAGGAGGAGGAGAGGAGGAGGAGGAGGATGAGGAGGAGGAGGAGAGGAGGAGGAGGAGGAGGAGGGAGGAGGAGGAGGGAGGAGGGAGGAGGAGGAGGAGGAGGAGGAGGAGGAGGCGGAGGAAGCGGAGGAAGCGGAGGAGGAGGAGGACCTTGACATCCACTGATGATCCCCCTGTTCGTTCAGCGTCTCCCGCGCCGACCCCCTCTGGGGGATCGGTTTTTACCCCGAGTAGTGTCTGACGGTCCCCGGGCCCGGGAGGGCGCAAGCCTACTCGCCCGACGACCGGGCTCTGGGATCCCGTCTCCGCCGCCGCTCCGCCGCCGCTGGGAGGCACCCGGCGCTGTCGCCGCCCCCTGCGCTGCCGGCGGTGCCGCCCGCGATGCCGCCGCCTGGCGCGCCCGCGCCCCCGGGCGCCCGGCGGACGTCCTGGGCGGCCCGGGGAAGCGGCGAACGCCGGCTGCGAGCCTGCTCCTCCTGCTCCCCTCGCTCGCGCCAGGCCTGCGCGCGCCCGCAGGAGCCAGCCACGCGCAGAGGGGGGTGGGGGGAGGGGGGAGGGCCTCTCAGAGGCACCCCCTGCTCCTCAGAAGGCGCGGGCCCTATCTGTAGATGCAAGGCCGGCGCCTTCTAAGAAGCAGCCCCCTTCTAAGAAGCCCTCCCCCCTCCCCCCCGACCCCCGTGTGCGCGCCGCCAAAAGAGGGCGGAGCGGAGCAGGCTCGGCCGCGGGTGGCCTCCGGGAGTCCTCGCCGGGCTCCGTGGGGGCGTCGGGGACCGGCCTGCGGGAGGAGGAGCCGGCCCTGGGGCAGAGGCTGGCAGTTCGGGGGGCCCCGCGTCGAACCTTCATGACGTTGGAAGTCCGGGTCTCCTTGTGCCCCTTCTGCTCCTCCTCGTCCTCCTGCCGACTGTCCCGCCTCCTCCTCCTCCTTTTCTTGCCTCCTCGTCTCCTGCCTCCTGCCGATTGTCCCGTCTCCTGCCTCCTTATGCCCCTTCTACTCCTCCTCGTCCTCCTCCTCGTCCTCCTCTAGGCGAAAAAGTGGCTCCGCGGGGGCCGAGCTGGCTGGCGGAGACGGAGTCCCCCCCTCGTCTGCATGCAGGAGGGGCGTGCACTGATGGGGAGTCTCGGGGCCATGCCTTTAACGGTGCCGCGGTGCCGTGGTTGAGGTGGTCTTTTTGGGTGCGTGCTCTGGTTGTGCCTCGGGGTTGACGAAGCAGTCCAAACCAGCCCTTACTCCTCCTTGGATTTTCCTCCCCCTCCTTTCTTCCTCGCCCACTTCCTTCCCCCCAAGTCTTCGGCTGAGAGGGCGAGTCCTAGTGTGCTGCCAGTGTGTGTGTGTGTGTGTGTGTGTGTGTTGGAGAATTCCGACTGGCCCACAGTTTGAAATAGAATTGCTGTCCATCCGTGAAGGTCTTGCTTGCGTCTGTGAAGACGAAAGCGCGCGGCGCCAAAGCGAGAGCCGCGCTTTGAAGGCGGACTGCCCTCCGCCTCTGAAGCTCCTGCCGGTTTAGAAGACGAGTGCGCGCGGCGCTCGGGCGGCGGCCCAAGCAGCCTCCAAGATGGCCCCCCCGAAAGGCCCCAGGGGCACCCCAAGAGTGGCCCAAGGTGGCCCAAGAGGGCCGCTATGATGGCCCAGAGGAGCCCCAAGACGGCCCAGGAGGCCCCCGAGGTGGCCCAGGAGGACCCCAACAAGAGAGCCCCGCGGCCGCCCGGGAGGCACCCGACACGCGGCCGACTGCATGTTTTGAAGACCACCCGCCCTCCGTGCGTGAAGCTGTCGCAGAGTTCGAGCTTCAGGATCATAAGCAGGCAGGAAGTCTCTGGCGAAGGGCCCGGCCCGCCGTCTCGACCAGCCTCGGGGCGCGACGGGGAGGAGTTCTTTGTGAGAGGAAAGGAGTGGAGGAGGAGGAGGAGGAGGAGGAGGAGGGAGGAGGAGGAGGAGGAGGAGGAGGAGGAGGAGGGGGAGGAGGAGGAGGAGGAGCGAGGAGCGAGGAGCGGGGAGCGAGGAGCGAGGAGCGATGAGCGAGGAGGAGCGAGGAGGAGGAGGAGGAGGAGGAGGAGGAGGAGGAGAAGGAGCCGAAAGGAACAAAGCGAGGAAGACCCTGAGAGCAGAAGAAGCGACAGCATCGCCACATCGTGAGAACTCACGACCAGAGCCCTGGACCCTATCTTCCTGCGCTATTTTTCGAGCCTGTTCGATCTGTTCGAGTCCCGAAGCCCGGGACTTGGTGTCAATGCCCGCTTCGGAACAAATGGGACGCCAGGATCTCAGGGGGAGGAGGGGGAGCAGGAACAGGAGCAGGAGCAGGCGGAGGAGGAGGAGGAGGAGGAGGAGGAGAAACAAAGCGAAACGCAGCAGGATGAGGAGGAGGAGCAGGGCCAGAGTAAACCCAAGAGCCATCAACGATGTTGGAGTAAACCCTCTCTCCAAGCTCCCCTAACACAGTCCCCTACAACGGTTCATCTCCATTGATAGAACTGCCTCGTTGGAAGACACCCGTTTGAAGTCCCTGAAGCATGCCAAAACATTGTTCTCGGGATTTCGACGCCACGGATCAGCCTGACTGTTGCGTCTTGACGATACTGAATCGTGCCATAATGCCATTCCTAGGACTTCAACACACAGAATCAACGTAGTTGTTGCACCCGCATCCTTCCCAACACCATTTCTGGTACGTTGATCATGGGAATCCGTAAAACTCTTGCAACATGTTAAAACGAATGTGCGCCGCGCTAAGGCGAGATCCACATTTTGAAAAGGAACCGCCCTCAATATGTGAAGCTCTTGCCATTTGTTTTAAACGAATGTGCGCCGCGCTAAGGCGAGAGCCACATTTTGAAAACGACTCACCCTCGATCCGTGAAGCTCTTGCACATTTTTAAAATGATTGTGCGCCGCGCTCAGGCGAGAGCCACATTTTGAAAACGGCTCTCCCTCGATCCGTGAAACTCTTGCACATTTTTAAAATGATTGTGCGCCGCGCTCAGGCGAGAGCCACATTTTGAAAACGGCTCGCCCTCGATCCGTGAAACGCTTGCAAATTGTTCTGACGAATGTGCGCGACGCTCAGGCGAGAGCCACATTTTGAAAACTACCCGCCCTCCATCTGTGAAGCTCCGTAAAGTTTTAGAACGAATGTGCGCCGCGCTCAGGCGAGAGCCACATGTTGAAAGCGACCCGCCCTCCATATATGAAGCTGTTGTCACGTTTTAAGCTTCAGAGTCATACAAGGTGAGGAAGTCTCGGGCGGCCCGCCCAGCCCGCCCTAAAAACTAGCCTCGGGGTGCGACAGGGAGGAGTTATTTATACGGAGAAGGAATGGAGGAGCAAAGGTGGAATAGTAGTAGTAGTAGTAGTAGTAGTAGTAGTAGTAGTAGTAGTAGTAGTAGTAGTAGTAGTAGTAGTAGTAGTAGTATCAGTAGTGATTGTAGTCATAGTAGTAGTAGTAGTAGTAGTAGTAGTAGTAGTAGTAGTAGTAGTAATAGTTGTAGTAGTAGTAGTAGTAGTAGTAGTAGTAGTAGTAGTAGTAGTAGTTAGTATTAGTAGTAGTAGTAGTAGTAGTTGTTGTAGTGGTAGTAGTAGTAGTAGTAGTAGTAGTAGTAGTAGTGGTAGTAGTGGTAGTAGTAGTAGTAGTAGTACTAGTTTACATAGTTTCCAGTAGTAGTAGTAGTAGTAGTAGTAGTAGTAGTAGTAGTAGTAGTAGTAGTAGT
>CAUYUJ010012655.1:0-14787 GCA_963575745.1 Prorocentrum cordatum | reverse complement strand
CTCCCCAGGCCCGGCGAGGGTGCCTGGAGGCCAAAAACGACCCCACCCCTCACCGCCGACGACGACGACGACGCCGACGCCGACGACGCCGCGCACGCCCGGTGCAGCGGCAGGCCAAGGGCGCCAACTCCTCCTCCTCCGGGATCCTGACGCTGACCGCCATCCGGGCGACGGCGCGCGGCCCTCGGCGACTCGGTGCCCCCTTGTCGTCTGTCTCCTCCTCGTTCTCCTCCTCCTCTTCCCCCCTCTTCCTCCGCCTCCTCGTCTTCCTCCGCCTCCTCCTCCTCCTCCTCCTCCTCGTCCTCCCCCGCGTCCTCCTCCCCCTCGTCCTCCTCCTCCTCGTCCTCGTCCTCCTCCTCCTCTTCCCCCTCCTACTCCTCCTTGTCCTCCTCCTCCCATGTTTCCGCGCGTTTTTTTTTTTTTTTGCCAAGCACGAGGGCGGTGCCGATGCCGGTCTAGCTGGGATCATATGAGTTCATAGTTTGAACGAGCGATGGGCCAGACTCATATGTAAATTGTGGATTCCCACGGGGTGCCGATAAGGCCCGCTAGTTTCCCAGTCAGAATGGAGAATCCATATGGTGCAGTCTATCTGGTGCGATCTATGTGGTGATACGTTGTGCAATGTATATAACAAAAGTCGCGGTGCGATCCATATTGTGCAACATGCGTTGTGTAATATTTGACGCGCGATATATGTTGTGCATCCTGTAATGTGCAACTTACGTCGTGCAATCTAGGTGGTGTAATTCATTTCTTTCGCAGTGAGTTGTCCATTCCACTGCTCGCGCAAACATCCCACCCACCCACCCGCAACTTGGTTTGCAAAATCTCTTAAGACCGTGACGGTGGGTACCAAATGGCACTTGGCAACAACAGCGACGCCGACGACGACAGCGACACGACGACGACGACGACAACGACTACGACGACACCGACGACGTCTCCAACGACTTCGACGACGCCGACAACGACGATGACGACGACACCGGCGACGACGACGCCGACGCCGACGACGACGACGACGATGACAACGACGACGACGATGACGACGCCGACGACGACGACGACGACGACACCGACGACGACGACGACGTCAACGCCGCCGACGACGACGACGACGACGACGACGGCGGCGACGACGACGACGCCGACGTCGACGACGACGAAGACGACAACGACGCCGACGCCGACGACGACGACGAAGACGACGACGTCGCCAACGAAGACGACGAGGGAGGAGGAAGGACGACGACGGCGACAACGACGATAACGACGACAACGACGATGGAGGAGGGAGGACGGCGACGACGCGAACGACGAAGAAGGAGGAAGGACGGCGACGCCGACGACGGCAACGACGAGGGAGGAGGGAAGACGACGACGACGACAATCACGACGACGACGACGCCGACGACGGCGACGAAATAGGAGGGACGACGACGAGACGCCGACGACGGACGACGACGACGACGAGGGAGGAGGAGGAAGGGCGACCACGGCGACAACGACGACGGAAACGACCACGACGCCAAAGAGGACGACGACGACGAACACGAGGAACGACAGAGGACGACGTAGGCGACGACGACGCGGGAGGAAGGAGGACGGCGACGACGACGACGACGACGACGACGCAAGAGCGCGCGCGCACGCTTTTGTTGAAAATCTGTGTTGCGAAACCCTGTGTTTTTTATGTTTTTGGGACACACGGTTTTGAACACCTTCCGAAACCGATGGGTTTTGAAGGTTTTCGGCGTACGCGCGCGACGACGCGCGCGTCTGCACTTCGTTTTTTTCTTGCAGAGGATATTTGCGACGGCGCACGCGCAAGGGCGCTCGACAGATTTCGACATGCGCGCGCGATGCCCGTTTGGTAGCATTTTGTGGATTTTCTTTTATAGAAATATGGTTTTATTAAGATTTCGCAAGAGCTCGCGCGGAAGCTTTTATAGCAAATCTGTGTTGCGATACCTTGCGTTTTTGTAGGTTTTTTGTACACACGATTTTGAAATCCTTCCGAAACCGATGGGTTTCCAAGGATTTCGGCATACGCGCGCGACGACGCGCGCGTCTGCACTTCGTCACATTTTTTTGCAGAGGATTCTCGCGACGGCAGACACGCAAGGGCGTTCGACAGATTTCGACATGCGCGCGAGCGAAGCCCGTTTGGTAGCATTTTGTGAGAATATTGACAAATGTGTTTTTTATCGGAAAAAAATCTCGCAAGAGCTCGCGCGGAAGCTTTTTTAGCAAATAAGTGTTGCGAAACCATGTGCATTTGTATTTTTTTGGAAGCTCGATTGCGAAATCCTTCCGGCACCGAAGGTTTTCAAAGGATTTCGGCATGCGCGCGCGACGACGCGCGCGTGCGCACTTCGCCCCATTTGTTGCAAAGGATTCGCGAAAAAAGTGCTATGTTAGAACAAAACATGTCACCGCATAGTGTTTTCACAAGGGACCCTCAGGGGGGGGATACCAGTTGGCATTTGACATTGCGATTTCATATTTAGTATGGACATGTGGTCAGAATCGTATATGATTCACATACCCGAAAGGGGGACCGATAAAGCCGGGGGGGGTAGATCCTTTTCTGTTTTTTTTACAAAAGAGCATATACATAATGCAACCATCGATGCGATGAAATCTATGTGGTGCGATCTATGTGGTGCACTTCACCCTGCCGAACTTGAAGTTGTCAACTCCACTGCTCGCGCAATCATCCCACCCAGCCACCCGCAACTTGGTTTGCAAACCCTATGCGGAGGCGGTTGCGATGGTTGCTTGGTGTTGGCTGGTGCATCTCTGCAGCCGCGCCAGTCCGCGCATGCACTTGCGCGCGGCGACCAGTTATTTTGGCGCGACCGACGCGGCCGCGGTATCATGGCAACGCCGACAACGGTAGACACGATGATGATAGTGGCGATGCTGGTGACGATGTCGACAACGACGACGGCACGGTCAGTGACGGCGCCGATGCTGATCACATTTCGACATGCGCGCGCGGCCGACGCGCGAGACTGGCCCGCATGTTTTTCTTGACACGGATCGTGCCCTCCCAGCGCGCGCGCAAGGGCCGCGCGCAAGGGCATTCGAATGATTTCGGCATGCTGCGCGAAAGGCCTGTTTGGCAGTATTCCATGAACATGTTGAAATATTTATAAAGATGTAAGGCTTTCTTGAGAATTCGCAAGAGCGCGAGCGCCGGCTTCTTTGAACATTTATGTTGCGAAACCATGAGTTGTTTATATGGTTTCGTGACACTCGGTTTTGAAATATTTACGAAACTCAAGGTTTTGGACGGATTTCGGCTTGCGCGCGCGACGACACGCGCGTGTGTACTTCGTTGACTCTTGCGACAGCACGTGCGCAAGGGCGTTCGAACGATTCTTCCGACTTAGGCAACATCCGCCGACCCCGTCTGAAGAAACGCGCAATGGTCTATGCGCCTTTTTGGGTGGTCTTGGGTCCGTTCGACTTGTGTTCCGACTGGTGTTGAAAAGCTTCGCTGCAGTATGAAACACAAGCGCGGGACATCAGAGGGGGTGGTGTTTACGCGAGGCCTTCACCAGGCGAGTACGCGGCCGCAGCTGCACGCTGCTGAGCTGATGAGAGTTCACACGGCTGTGATGCAAGTGTATTCTTCCGTCTTGAAAGAGGATCCGCGGGACCCCCGTAGTCTTTTTCACGATTGCACTGCTGAGCACGA
Organism: Prorocentrum cordatum; assembly: GCA_963575745.1. Lineage (NCBI taxonomy): Eukaryota > Dinophyceae > Prorocentrales > Prorocentraceae > Prorocentrum > Prorocentrum cordatum. Next base: position 11,078 of record CAUYUJ010012655.1, on the reverse strand, counting down.
GTGCTTCGTTGCACTTGCGATCATGATATTGTGCATGCGTGTCGGGCTCTTCAACAAAGTTTGTTTGCATGCCCCGCGAGCGCTGTGCGTTGCGCTGTCTCATGCAATTGCGGTCCGCAGGTCCTGGATGCATGCCGTTTCCAAGGATTTAACCATGTTGGCATCTAGTTCTTGTGCGTCCTCAGAGTACGCGACAAAACCAATCATATAATAGGTTCCCGTAACCCAGGCCAACCCGAAACATGTCAGGGCTGCACTGAGAGATGCCCGAGAAAAGCGTGGTTCCAATGCGGTGAGGACTTGGGCAAGAGGTGAATGACACATTTTCGTGCCATTTGTGTTCGCACACATGCAGCTCGAGGCAGAAGTTGGCCATCAATGCGTTCTCTGTGCATGGTGTGCGGCGCCGCACTCGCGAGCTCATCGATGCGACACATTGTCCAGCGTGTATGCAATTTTTCCACACTCGTGTTCGAGTGGTGACACGTTCGGAGGAGAAGTCCGAACAATGCCGTTATGTAGCCATGCCTATGTTCAACCGGTTGCCAGCGGACGTCGTTACCGAGCTCCACCGGAAGGATGCCAAGAACGCCTGCGAGAGGGCCAGAGAGGGTCAGAGGCCGCACCATGCTGACGCTCGGGTCAGCCGCATGGAATTCCCGTTGACTTGGGAAGCGTCTGAGGTTGGCCTGAGACATAGGTCCCCCCCCTCCTGACTCCTTCTGTCTGTTGACCCAGGGGGCGCGAACACAGCGACGACATCCTCCTAAGGAGAGCTGGTGCACAAACTGTCCTTTTCCTTGCCGCTCCGCCTTGCATGTGTTTTCCCAGCACGCGCACGTTCCGAACTGTTCGGAAACGAACAAGGAAGAGGAGGAGGAGGAGGTGGAGGAGGAGGAAGAGAAGGAGGAAGAGGAGGAGGAGGAGGAGGAGGAAGAGGAGGAGGAGGAGGAGGAAGAGGAGGAGGAGAGGAGGAGGGGGACGAGGGGGAGGAGGAGGAGGAGGAGGAGGACTCCGAGAAAACGGCCCCAGATCCAAACACGTGCAGCCACCTGGTCACCCCGACAGCTCGAGGTGCCCTGTCTTCCCCCGGGGGCAGGTCCTGGATCCACCCGTGAGGGCCCTGCGGGGCCCTCGAAAGCTGCCCAAGTAGGCCGAAGGTGGAGAAAACTGCGAGATTGAGGCAACCAATCCTTGGGACGACGGCGGCGACGACGACGACGACGACGACGGCGACGACGACGACGACGACGACGACGACGACGACGACGACGTCGGCGCCGACGCCGACGCCGACGCCGACGCCGATGCCGACGCCGACGCTGAACTGCTTTATCATCCCGAGCCGTTTCTTTGGACGGTCTTGGGGCAGAGCAAGTTGCAAACAAAAATCCTGCCCCCTCCCCCGGTCGGGTCTAGAGTGTTCTCAGACCGTTCCGAAACGCTTTGAGAAGGCTGCGGCGCCCGCTGCATCCTCCATAATCTCCAGATTTCAAAGACTTCCGATGTATCCCTGTTCGATGTTTTCTTTGTCCTGGCTTCGTCTTGCTCGTTGAAAGACGGCCCCTGTCTCCATAATTGGCGTTTACTCAACGGCCCTGTGCGTCCACTGAACGGCCCTGCCCTGTTCGACTCCTTCCTCCGGTGCGTTTACTAGACGGCTTTACTTCTCGAGGTGCTTTTCTGCGGGGCCGAGCCCAGACCCCCGACGTCATGATTTTGTTCATAACCTCGGCCCTCAGAGATCTCGACCTATTCTGCGGGAGCAATTTTGCATCCCGAGTCGTTGTTTGACGCTCCCTAGGCCCAGTAAGGGCCCCGAGAGGCCGAAAATGGCGAGCAGCCTCCCGTCGTGATTTGTTCATGGCGCGAGGGGTTCTGGGAGCGACGCTGCCCGTTCGCGCCACTCTGCTGCCGCTCACTGCACACCCGAGGGTCTCGGAGGGGCAGGCCTGCAGTAGGTTCGTGCGGCGATGGCGCGCCAGCGACGCCGGCGAAGGTGTTCAAGATTGAACTCCACATGATAGAACAACGCAGAATCACCGAGGGACAGGATATCGCCACAGGGCCCGACAGAATTCAACCTTGAATGATCGGGGCCGCGATCGGTTCAAGGTTGAACGATCGTCGCGATATCAAAAGCTTTTGCGCGCGCCGACGCCGCACGAACCTACCATCGGGCAGCAGAGCCCACCCCATAGCCGACGGATGGACGATCGGCCCTCGACGGAGACGCCGCACGCTCCTGCAGAGTACGCCGCCGGCCACGGACAACAGGGGTGGTTTTTATGCTCTCTGCGAGGACGGGGTGGAGGAGGGAGCGGAGGAGGAGGAGGAGGAGGATGAGGAGGAGGAGGAGGAGGAGATAAGGATGGTGGTGAGGAGGAGGAGGTGGTCGGGAGGATGAGGAGATGAGAAGGAGGAGAAGGAGGAGAAGAGGAGGAGGAGGAGGTCGAGGAGGAGGATGGGAAGGAGGAGGACGACGACGAGGAAGACGAGGAGGAGGACGAGCATGAGCATGATGATGATGACGATGATGATGATGATGCTGCTGATGATGATGATGATGACGATGACGATGACGATGATGATGATGATGATGATGATGATGATGATGATGATGATGATGATGATGATGCTCATGCTGATGCTGATGTTGATGTTGGTGATGATGCTGAAGATACTGATGATGATGCTGCTGATGAAGATGATGCTGAAGATGCTGCTGCTGATGATGATGATGTTGATGATGCTGATGCTGATGCTGCTGATGATGATAATGACGATGACGATGACGATGACGATGACGATGATGATGATGATGATGATGAGATGATGATGATGATGATGATGATGATGATGATGATGATGATGATGATGATGATGATGATGATGATGATGATGATGATGATGATGATGATGATGATGATGATGATGATGATGATGATGATGATGATGATGATAATGATAATGATGCGGATGCTGATTCTGATGCTGATTTTGGTGCTGGAGCTGCTGCTGCTGAGCAGCAGGAGGAGGAGGAGGAGGAGGAGGAGCAGGAGGAGGAGGAGGAGGAGGAGGAGGAGGAAGAGGAGGAGGAGGAGGAGGAGGAGGAGGAGGAGGAGGAGGAGGGGGGGAGGAGGAGAAGGAGGAGGAGGAGGAGGGGACGAGGAGGAGGAGGAGGACAAGCGGAAACCAAAGATTCATCAACGATATTGGAATTATCCATCCCTCCAAGCTCCCTTTTCATAGGCCCCTACGCCGGTTCATTTCCATTGGGGGGACTGCCTCGTTGGAAGACAACAGTTTGAAGATCCTGAAGCATGCCAACACTGACTGGTGCGTCCTGACTGCTGCGTCCGGACGATCCAGAATCGCGCCAGAACGCAATTTTTGGAGAACTTCAACACAGCGAATCAAGTTTCCGAAACACCATTGCTGGTACGTTAATCATGGGAACCAATGAAAATCTTACAAATGTGTGAAGCGAATGTGCGCTACGCTAAGGCGAGAGCCACATTTTGAAAAGGAGCCGCTCTCAATTCGTGGAACTCTTGCATTTTTCTAAAACGAATGTGCGCGGCGCTAACGCGAGAACCACATTCTGAAAACCACCCGCATTCAATCCGTGAAACTCTTGCAATGTTCTAAACGAATGTTCGCGGCGCTAACGCGAGAGCCACATTTTGAAAACGGCCCGCCCTCAATCCGTGAAACTCTTTTAAGTTGTTTACAACGAATGTGCGCAGCGCTAACGCGAGAGCCACAGTTTGAAAACCACCCGCCATCAATCCGTGAAACTTGTGCAGTTTATATATATATATATATACAAAACGTGTGCGCAGCGCTAACGCGAGAGCCACATGTTGAAAACCACCCGTCCCCAATCCGTGGAACTCTTGCATGTTTAACGAATGTGCGCAGCGCTAACGCGAGAGCCACACTTTGAAAACCATCCGCCCTCCATCTGTGAAACTGTTGTCACTTGTTAAGCTTCAGAGTCATACATGGTGAGGAAGTCTCTGGCGAAACGCCCAGCCCGCCCTAAAAACTGGCCTCGGGGTGCGACAGGGAGGAGTTATCTATAAGGAGAATGAATGGAGGAGGGGGAGGAGGAGGAGGAGGAGGAGGAGGAGGAGGAGGAGGAGGAGGAGGAGGAGGAGGAGGAGGATGAGATTGACGAGGAGGTTGTCGAGGAGGAGGAGGAGGAGAAGCAGGAGAAGGAGGAAGAGGAGGATCAGGAGGAGGGAGGGGGAGGAGGAGGAAGAGGAGGAGGAGGAGAAGGAGGAGGAGGGAGGAGGAAGAGGAGGAGGAGGAGGAGGAGGACGAGGACGAGGAGGAGGAGGAGGAGGACTGTAGTGTACTGCAGATGCCCTTAAGGGTAGGCGTAACCCTGTTACTCCTTTTCTGGAGCTTAGCTGCTGATGTCGGGGATCGGCCTGGGGAGTGCGACGAGCCCCCCAGCGGCTGTAGACCTCCCGCCGCCGCGAGGGCCCCTCCGACAGGCAACCGTCTGCCCTTACCGAGGTGACCACCTCGGCGCTCCCCCTAGCTTCCCTGATTTTTCCAGGGTGGGAGCGGGCAAAAGGCCGAGCAAATCCAGCACCAATGGCTGGAGCAATTGGGTGCCGGAAGCCGCACTCGGCTTGGAAGGGCGTGCCGGCCCATCCGCTATTACTTGCTCGGGTGTGGACCTATTCTAAAATATTTCAGAATAGGTCAGGAGAAACAAAGTTCGGGGTCCACCGAGACGCCTGTTCTCCCAAGCAGTGGCGGGCGTAACGCAACCAACCCCGAACGGATCTTGCTAAGAAAGTTCGGGGTCCACCCCGCATCGGGGCCACTGGAATTCCTAGAGGACACCTGTTCTCCTAAGCAGTGGCGGACGCAACGAAATTGTCACGGAATTCGGCCGCTGTGCTCAAGCCACCCCTCATCGGGGCCTCTGGAATTCCTGGAGGACGCCTGTTCTCCTAAGCAGTGGCGGGCGCAACGAAATTGTCACGAAATTCGGCCGCTCTGCTCAGGCCACCCCGCATCGGGGCCATTGGAATTCCTAGGGACGTGAGGGAGACAGAGATGTTAACAAAGTTGTCCCCCCTCCTTCAAGCGGGGGGTTCAGGCCATGCCCTGGCCAGGTCAGACGCCCTAACGCCCCGCCAGTCGAGTGCCCCGCCAAATTGTTACATCCACACCGCTGCGCTCTGTTCCCTCCGTGTTGGAACACAGGAGGCCCGGGATTCGCCCCTACAGTTTGTGACGAAATCGGGGCGCAAACATTGAGTGAGCAGCTCAGGGCCTCGCTTAACAAGACATCGAGCGATTGCGAGAAAGTGACGGGCAGAATAGACGCAGCGAACAACGAGCCCGATTCATTGAACAGCGTTGGCGTCGGGCGGGTGTAGCAGAGTTGGGGGCACCCCCTGCACCATCGGAGGGAGGGAGCTCGGGAGAGGGAGGCAGGGAACAGTTGGGAGTGGAGCAGGGAAGGAGGACGGCAAAGAGAGCAAGGGAGACGGCAGGGACGCCAGGGACTGGCGGAAGATGGAGGGGTGAAGGGAGATGAGGTGAGGCGCATGTGTGTGTGCGTGCAGGACTACCCGCCTCGTCGCTGGGTGCGTCCTTGAGGCAGCGGCCTCGCGACGAGGGCAAGTGTGCAACATCTGAGAATGCACGAATCCTGGTCTTGCCGCTGGGGAGCGGCGGAAAGAGGAGGGGGGAGGAGGAGGAGGGGGGATGAGGAAGCGCGTAAGAGTGTGCAGGCTTACCTGCCTTTCCGCCGGGCGCGTCTTTGATGCACTTGCTTCGCGACAGGGGCCAGCGTGCAGGATATGAGGATGCACTAAACCTGCCCTTGCCGCCAGGAGGAGGGGGGAGGGTAAGGAGGAGGATTGTACTGTAGCGCAGACGCCCTTAAGGGTAGGCATAACCCTGCTACTCCTTTTCTGGACCTTAACGTGCGCAGACAAAGGCGAGTCAATAACTGCCAATATCGCGCCTGTGCAACAGGATAGATGCAATGAAGTTCCCCGACGATGCCGTGCCGTAGACACTGAGAATTGCGGCAGGGTCACGAGGTGCTTGGCAGCAGGGCCGGCAAAACTATTACTGAACTCGAGTCTGCCCGGTTTTGCCCCTACTGCGAGGGCCACGTTTAGAGAACATGTGGAGTGGAACTTGAGCTCAGACTTACATTAGGGTGCTTGCTCGGATCGAACCCCCTGAACAGGTGCCTGGGATTAGGCCCGACGCGTGCCCCGGGGTTCTGGCTCGGAGTAAGCCCCCGAGGAAGGGCCCAGGGCATGTGCCGCCAGGGAACAGCGGGAGCTGGAGGTGAAGCAGGGTGGTGGGAAGGGACGAAAGAGGAGGAAACAGAGAGGAAGGGAAAAGGCAGGGACGCCAGGGACTGGCGTAAGATGGAGGGGTGAAGGGAGATGAGGTGAAGCGAATGTGTGCGCAGGACTACTAGCCTTGTCGCCTGGTGCGTCCTTGAGGCAGCGGCCTCGCGACGGGGGCAATCGTGCAACATCTGAGGATGCACGAATCCTGGTCATGCCGCCGGGGAGCGGCGGAAAGAGGAGGGAGGAGGAGGAGGGGGGAGGAGCCTGGCGCCAGCTCGGCGCAGTGGCACAATTTTCAAGCAGGAGCTATGCAACTTCACAAGTTCGGTGGGGAAATATGGGAAAGCAATGCGAAACTGAGATGAAGCTTCCCATTTGGGAAGGCGCACGCTGCGCAGAATAAGCGCATCACGACTGTGAAACACAAAATCGTAGAGCGCACTCGATTGTGAAGCAGAAAACACAGCGCGCGACCCTGACACAAAACATCGAGTCGATCAGGGGGCGGCGAAACAGGGGAGGGGGAGGGGGAAGAGGAAACGAGCGAGAACAAAAAAAAGGGGCAGGATTACCAGCCTTGTCTCCAGGCGCGGCGACTTTGAGGCAACTGCCTCGCGACGGGGGCCAGCGCGCAGGATCGGGGGGTGCACGAAGCCCGGTCGTGCCGCCGGGGAGCGGCGGAAAGTGGAGGGGGAGAGGGGGGGGGAGAGGGGCACGTGAGAGTGTGCAGGATTACCGGCCTTGCCGCTGGGTGCGCCCTTGAGGCAACAGCCTCGCGACAGGGGCCAGCGTGCAGGATCTGAGGATGCACGAAGCCCGGTCTTGCCGCCCGGGGGTGGCGGAAGCTGGAGGGAGGAGGGGGGACGAGGGGGGCACGCATGGGTGTGCAGGACTACCAGCGTTGCCGCCGGGTGCGTCCTTAAGGCAACAGCCTCGCGATTGAGGTAAAGTGCCGACTCTGAAGATTCACACAAACCGGCCTTGCCGCAAGGTGCCGGCGGAAGAGGGAGGGGAGAGAGGAAAATGAGGGGATGCGCGAAGATGTGCGGGACTACCGGCTTTGCCGCCAGGTGCGTCCTTGAGGCAATTGGCTCGCGACGAGGGCAATCGTGCAGGATCTGGGGATGCGCGAAACCCCGTCATTGAACACCTGCGTTTGCTTGCACCCAGGCCTGTCCGCCCGGATGCGGCCAACAAGCAGTGATCAGCACGGGAAGATGAGAGCCTGCAGAACCGCAGGTTTTGCCGGCTAGCTTTGTTCTTGAGGCAACTGCCTCGCGACGATGGTATGAATGAGCAACAGGTGGATGCACGCATCCCAGTCTCCCCGCCAGTCTACACCCAGAAAGTAGCCATCAACCCAAGAGGGCGGGATCTTGCAGGACCGCTGGCTTTGCCGCCAAGCTTTGTCCTTGAGGCAACTGCATCGCGACGATGGCATGAATGGGCATCTGGTGTATACGCGAACCCCAGTTTCACCGCAAAACTACAGACAGAAGGTAACGATCAGCCCAAGAGTGTGAGAGCTTGCAGGACCGTTGGCTATGCCGCCAACTTTCTTGCGACGATGGCATGAGTGGGCAACCGGTGGATGCACGCATCCCAGTCTTCCCGCCAGCCTACAGCCAGAGGGTAGCGAACAGTCCAAGAGTATAGAGATTGCAGGGCCGCTGGCTTTGCCGCCAAGCTTTGTCCTTGAGGCAACTGCCCCGCGACGATGGCATGAATGGGCAACCAGTGGACGCGCGCTCCCCAGTCTTCCCGCCAGCCGAATGCCAGAAGGTAGCGATTGCAGGACCGCTGGCTTTGCCGCCTAGCTCTGTCCTTGAGGCAGCTGCCTCGCGACCGACCCAGGAAAGTAATAGCGTGCAGGGCCGCTGGTTTTGTCGGCAAGTTTTTGTCGGGAAGTAAACAGTCCTCGGCAATAGGCGGCTTCGCGGTGAAGCACCAAGAGGGTGAACCCTCGAATGAAGACCTCGAGGCGGACACCTCGAAGTCGAAACTGCCTTCTAAGCGGGATCGCGAGGTGGGTGCGCCCATGTTCCGACCACCACTGCGAGCTCCATGTTGCGCGAGCTCTGGGTACCCATTGGTTGACTCGAAGTGAAGGTACCATTCGACGGTCGAACGCGTGCGCAAGAGCCCCCGGGCGGGGGCGGGGCACCCACCCGAACGTCGGACCGAATGAAAACTTCACCGGGGGCTCCCCCGAGTGCATCCTGCCAAATGTGGCCCAGAATGCGAGCCACCGGCCTCAGAATCAGCGTTGAGCCACATAGCGGTGCTGAGGAGGGGGGAAGGAGTAGGGATGAGGTTGGGGAGCTCATCCTCGTCTTCCTCGCTCCCGGGCGCGTATATCTTCATTGGGCACCTCTCTGGTGCCTTTGCCCGCAGGGTGTAATGCGCCACAGAGCCACCAGCCACAGTGAACCTGCCAGCATTCCATTGCTCTCTCCGTGTTCCAGCCCGTTGGGCGCACGAAGTGTGTGAGCATCCTCCGAATCCTCCGAGGTCGATGGGGAGGTAGGAGGAGAGAGGAGAAGCTTTGGAGGTCAAGGCTGACGCGGCGCGTGCAGGCGCGGGCCGTGAGACCCGCGCAGCACGAGAGGGTGGCATCGCCATAACGGCTTGGCGTCCAGGGGCTCCCCTTTCCAGCCCGTGGCGTGAGCCTGATGCAACCATGCTTGCGCGCCGCGCAGCAGCCTGCGAGACTCGTAGCGCCGGGCCGTGTCCTGGAGACGCGTGCCTCGTAAAGAAGGTATGTAGGACTACCGGCGTTGCCGCCGGGCTGTATCCTGGAGGTCATGCAGAACCTCCGACGTGCCGGATTGAAGCAATGGCCGGCAATATCGTTGGTCTGTGACTTGGGAGCACGCGCCTCGGAAAGGGTAAATGCAGGACTGCCGGCAATGCCGCCGGGCTGCGTCCTGGAGGGCAACAACTCCGACGTGAAGATAGCTCCGCCAGCATTATCACTGGGCCATGTCCTGACGACACATGCCTCGCGCAAGAAAATGAACATGCGCAGGACCGCCGGCATTGCCGCCAGGCTGTGTCCGAGAGAGTAAAGCTACCGACGTGTCGATTGACAAGAACAGCGCCGGCATTGTCGCCGCGCCGTGGAGGCGCGTGCTTCATAAGGAAGGTGTGTGGGACCGCCGGCGTTGCCGCCGGGTTGTGTCCTGGAGGTCAAAACCTCCGACGTTTTCTTTGGGGCCAGAATGGCGGCGCCGACAGTCAGCTGGTGTTGACCTCCCTCAGGAGGGCCCTGCCGAGCTTGTCAAACCATGTCGAGGGCTGCCGTGTTCGCAACGGCGCTGGGGCCGTCAAGCGGCCACCGAAACGGGCCCCCCCAAAAAGAACAGGGTGGGTGCCAGCTGGAGCTAGCTGGATGTGGCCACCTGCGTGCCCGAACATTACCGTTCTGGTAATGGCTGTCGGTCTTGATACGACCTCCCTGGGGAGGGCCGTGCTTGGCCGGCAGGTAGGGCCAGGAGACCCCACGCCATTGTCGCCCAGGCACGCGGGGAGGGCCTTCGATGCCCGAGGGGAGAAATGGGACCGCGCTTCACCAGATTGTCTCAATTGAAGCACAATGGCCACAAGGAAAACACCTCGAGGTAGGTGAAAATCCCGAGGTGGAAACCTCGAAGTGGAGTCCTCGAGGTGAAGACGTCGACGGGAATGTAGTGGTGTGAAGATCTCGAGGTAAACGACCTAAGTGTAGCCCTCGAGGTAGTGACCTGGAATGAAGCCATTGAGGCGGAGACCTCGAGGTGCGCAGGACCTCCAGCCTTGCCGCCGGAGTCTGTCGTCATTGAAGTACGGAAAGTACATCATGTGCCGGTGTCGCCCCGGCTTCCTAACCCCAGGGGACATGGTGCAGGTGTTCGTCGGGCGTGCGCTTTGCGCACGCCCTTACCGGCGCCCCTTGCGACCTGCACAACGACCGTCCCCAGGGGCTGCGGAAACCATCGGCGTGCGTGGGGAGGAGGAGGAGGAGGAGGCGGAGGAGGCGGAGGAGGAGGAGGAGGAGGAGGAGGAGGAGGAGGAGGAGGAGGAGGAGGAGGAGGGGGACGGGGAGGGGGAGGGAGAGGGGGAGGGGGAGGGGGGATGGGAGGGGGCGTCTTTCCCAAACCAAACGGGTCTTCCCAAACCAGACTTGGGCTTGGGTCTCCCAGGTTTTGGTTTGGGAAGCCCCGGTTTGGTTTGGGAAGACCCGGTTGGTTTGGGAAGACCCGGGTGTTGGTTTGGGAAGACCCGGTTGGTTTGGGAAGACCCGGGTTTGGTTTGGGAAGACCCGGCGGTCTGATTCCGCAACATGTGGTTTGGGAAGACCCGTTTGGTTTGGGAAGACCTTGGTCCCGGAGGGGGAGGGGAAGGACGAGGAGGAAAACGAGGAGGAAAACGAGGAGGAGGAGGAGGAGGAGGAAATGGAGGAGGAGGAGGAGGGCGAGGAGGAGGAGGAGCAGGAGGACGAGGAGGGAGGAGGAGGCGGAGGAGGAGGAGGAGGACGAGGGTGTTTTTTTGCTGCCACCCACCCTTTATACCTCCAGGGCCGGAGGAGGAGGACGAGGAGGACGAGGGTGGCCTTTATGTACCACCCTCCCTCTATACATCCAGGGCCAGAGGAGGAGGAGGAGGAGGAGGAGGAGGAGGAGGAGGAGGAGGAGGATGAAGAGGAGGAGTAGGAGGAGGAGGAGGACGAGGAGGAGGGGGAGGAGGAGGACGGAGGGA